>JAQZBX010005760.1:28586-55408 GCA_029593785.1 Cabassous unicinctus
GGGGGGGGGGGGGGGGGGCGTGATGAATTGGGCCCAAATCCAAGGATGTTCCTGCCCAGTTGGAGAGCTTCCTAGATTTTGGAACCTGCACCCCTCAAGCCCAGGAGCATTTCCAGGGGAGCATTCTTGAAACACAGCTCCAGCTTCCCTCCCGCCTCCCTGGAGCGCCACTGCTGGGTCTAGGCATCAGGCCTCCCTGCTAGCTTCTTTGCTGTGTCGCTGCGTTTTCTACTCTCCTCATCTCAGCTTCTCCCATAATGTGTGACTAGAGGGCAGTTATGCCTCAAACACCGGGGCCCTTGTATTGGGGCAGCCTCAGACGCTGCCTTCTAGCGTGTGGCTTCCACTCCACCCCCACCCCACCCCGCTGGACTCTGCTGCCCTAGGCAGGGCTCTGAGCATGAGGACTTGCGTCCTGTTTGTTGAGCATCTGGGTTTTGGGCTTTTGCTCTACAAACATTTTAAGTGGACAGCTCTGCACTCCTAGCCAGTGATGCTGATTTTTCAACACCCAGATGTTTGGCCCCTAGATTTTCCCAGAAGTTGGCATGTGGGGGGCATTTTGATACAGCAGAAAGAGCACCTGCCTTTTTATCAAATGTACCTAGGTGTGCATCCCTTCGTCCCCCTTACCAGGTCTCTGAGCTGCAGAAAGTTTCTGAACCTCTCTGAACCTCAGCTTCCTCACCTGTAAAGTGGCACTCATCACACCTGCTTCACTGGGTTGAGAGGAAAACTGGAGATTTCAGAATGGAAAGTGTGGAGCTGAATGCCTGGCCCTGGGAGAGGCTCAGGAAGCCTGACTCCTTGACCTCCTCCACCATCCTCTGCCCACCTGCCTTTCCTCCTTCAAACGTGCATCTGGGCATGAATCTTCCAGTTCTTGGCTGCCTGTTATATGCGAAGATCTGTTTCCATTTTCCATTTCCTCCAAACACTCCCAACCTTAGGAAAGCAAATCAGGAGCTTTCAATCTTTCTTAAAATGGTCCTTGGCCAAATTATGGGGCAACTTTTGACTATTGCCCCCCCCCCCCAAGTGATTCCAGCAACAGCAATGACTGTCACATAGTGAGTGCCTCTTAGTCCTGGGGCGCTATGGCCTTTCATCCAGATGGCCACCCTATGAAGTTGGTTTTATCCTCATTTTGTAGGTGAGGAAACAGGATCAGGGGAATTGGGGAGTGGCCTTCTCTTCCCCACCTCCTGCTAGGTACTCTACCCCTGTAGGCCCTCCATGCTGCCTCCCCCCTCTGCTTCCCCATCAGAACTGACGGCGTCAGAAGAATATAGTTGGAGGCCTGGCTCTGCTGCTTGCTTCCTGTAAATTAACCTCTCTAGGCCTCAGTTTTCTCATCTGAGAAATGGGGATTCAAATAATATATACTGCACAACTTATGTATGGGAACATTGTTCACAAATGTTACACGGTATTATCAACTCTAAAGAGAATAATAAAGTGTCTGAGAAGCTGATTGCACTAAGGTTTGGTAGCTGATAATGGCAAACTCCCAAGAGCACTTTAATTGGAAAAGATGTTTTATCCAGAGAGGATGATTATTCATTCATCAAACACTTACTCAAAATTTGATAAGCTCCAGGTCATGCTCTGGGCATGGCAGACAGAAATGAGTGCACTGGTGGCCCCACCAACAAGAACAGAGGGCAGAGGCAATTATGAAATACAAAAGGAGCTTTCCTTCCCTCCTTCATTGGACAGCATTTAGTGGACACCTACTGTAGTCTAAGCTCCAGGGACACAGCAGCCCCTGCTTTTATGTAGTTTGTACAAAAGTATAAACAAGGTTTATTTGGAATTTAGATGATGAAATTTCTTCTGGGGCAATCAGAGATGGCTTCCCAGAGGAAGGGGCACTTGGCTGGCCTCTTAGAAGACTGGTTTAGGCAGAGAATTTGGGGAGTATATTCCAAGCAGAGAGACCAGCGTGTACATACGCATGGAGGTGTGAGAGGGTCCTATGTGCTCAGCAAACCACGCGGCGAGCTTCTGCCAACTTGTGGGTAAAAGTTCAAGGGAGAGGTGGTAGCGAGAGATGCACCTGGAAGGTTCCCGGGGGTCAGAACACAGGGGGCTTTGAGGAGTGTCAAACATATTTCTAAGTATGTTCCTTAGAACCCTGATGCCTTTGCAAAAAGTAGTTCTGGGTCAAGTCCTTTTGGGAAAGATTGAACTTCATTTGTATAATTGAAAGCAGTAGTGCATATTATTATATTAAAGGTTCTGAGAGCCCTGCAGTAAACTAACCTATTTAACCAATTTTTTTTCCCCAAATTTATTTGACCTTCAGGTCTTTTTACTTATTAACCCCCTGCAATACAGAGAGGAGATCATTGATATGGGTTTGGGTGCTACTAATGGGAACAGGGAAGAGATCAGTTCACTCTCTCTCTCATACTAGATATTTGACTTGAGAAAGCAGCTTAGCCCTGGAAGACATGTCGCATCCCCTTAGCCCACCTCTGGTTTCAGCTGCAGCTGTTGTGGACAGCTGCACCCACCTCTGATACCAACATCCCACCACACAGGAGGGCCTCATGCCTTTCCACGGTCTACCCTAGGACCGTGGAAGCTGAGGGAGATAACTGGGCCAGGGCAGCTCAGAAGTGTGGGGGCATTAACACCCCTAGGGGCAGCCCTCAGCCAGCCGGGGTCAGGAGCCAGTGGGCAGCTGCCCAGCCACCTGTCTCTCAGGCAGATGGTCCTGGGAGACACTCCTCCTGGGGCCTGGAGGAGCAGCAGCAACCTTGATAGTATCCCTTACGATGGCTTTTTCTCCATCCCTGTCTCTCCTTTTTCTGCTTCCTGAGATCATCTCCCAATAAAGTACCTGCACCCAAGTTCCTGTCTCAGGTGATGCTTTTAGGGGAAACCTGCCTCACAGCAGTGCCTTAGTCAGGCATCACCTCCATAGCCTGAGAAGTCTCTGATCCCCTCCTACCTTGAGAGAAACTCACAAGTGCCATACTTGAGGGCCTCAGGGAATCCCTGCTCTGGGGCTCAGAGCCAGCCTTGGAGTTGACCGGTCTGTATCCAATCCCAACTTGACCACTTTTAGCTGAGAGACCTTGGACAGGCACTTATCCTCAGAGCCCCCATTTCCTCATCTGTCACAGGAGAACAGTAATGCTTCCCACATAAGGTTGATGTCTAGATTCAACACGATAATGCCTAGATTGGCCCTCTGCCTGCATACAGAGCCTTCAATGATGCCACTGCCTTTGCCTGACCTCCTCTTCCCTCTCCCTGTTGCTTTCTCTGTCCTCTTTCCCAGACATCTTTGTGCTGATTGCCTCTGTGCCAGTGGTTGCCGTAGGAAACCAGGGCAATGTCCTGGCCACCTCCCTGCGAAGCCTGCGCTTCCTGCAGATCCTGCGCATGCTGCGGATGGACCGGAGGGGTGGCACGTGGAAGCTCCTGGGCTCCGCTATCTGTGCCCACAGCAAAGTAAGTGCCTCGGAGAGGCCACCGGATCATGTGCCCCCTCCCATGGCCCCCTTCTCTTAGCTTGTCCCCAGCAGTTGGTCATTCTGCCACCATTGATGATGATGATGGGGGGTGGCTAGCATAAGCAGGCATGCTGCAGTGAACATAAACAGGTAGACCTGGGCTCAGATCCCAGCTCTACTGTGTGCAGACTACTTGGACCAAGTCACTCAACTGTCATTGGCCTCTAAATGAGATAATACCTCCACCTTCAGGTTGTGAAAGGATGAAATAAGCTAATACAAGGCAGCATGGGGGAGGAGGGAAAGTGTCTTGAGTCACACAAACCTTTTTGAAGCCAACCTCTCCCTGTACGATTTAGGGGATTTATTTTTTAACTCTATGGTTCTCAGATCATCATTTATAAAATGGGAATGATAATGCAGCTACTTCCCAGGATTAAATGGATTGATAAATGAAAAGCACTTAGAACAGTATCCAGTACATGGGAATCACTCAACTGCCATTGTTATCACATAAAGCCTGAGGTTGAGGGCCTAGAAGTTAGTGTTTGACAGGAACTGAGTCATCCTGTCAGTTAGGCCATATTGTTTCCCTGTTAGGCTGTTGAGGAGGCAGGCACAGATAGAGGGCATAGCCTGTCCAAGACCACATGGTGAAAAAAACCCGGTAGTCCAGCTCCAGAGCCCACATTCAGCGGTTTGCTGCCAGTCATGGCGGTTTTCTCTGCTCCCAGGGAGATCAGAAACCAGCGTCTCATGTGGTTGAGCAGGCCTGGGAACCAGGCAACCAGAATCCAGTGTGTGTGCATTTGTGCGTCACTCTGTGTTTCTATGGTTAAGCCAGGCCTTTGGTACCACTTTGCTTCAACAGCTATGCCTTGCTGGGCTTCAGAGGGATGAGGAAACCCCTGCTCTCTCCGCTCAGGCAGGCAACACCCCTCCAAGTTGCAGGAGAAATCAGAGGAATCCCTGGGGCAGGGGTCTGCAGGGTATAAAGTTAAGTCTGTGGGGATGGCTTCCTTCCCCACAGAGTATCTTTCATGCCAACCGTGCTGAGTGCCATGGATGCTGTCGTGGCCCACCCAGGTCTCCTTTACTGGGGAGAGGGGGAGGGGTGGCGTGCACCCATCCCCCAGCTACTGTGAGTGTTGGCTGCTAATGCCCGCAGCTGCCTCCTCTGGAGAGCTGCCCTTGGGACAGGGACAGGTGCCTTACCCAGGAGGTTCCATTGCCATCACCCTCCTCCCACCACACCAGGGCCGCCAATGGCCAATGGCTGACTGACCGGGTCCCTTGCTTCAAGCTGGGACCAGCTCTGTGGCACAGTTCACACTCAACGGCTCCCTGTGGGATCAGGCTAATGTGGACCCCGCTTAGCCTTCTCCTGCCTTTTCTGGCCCCCCTCACTCCCGCTCTCTTGCGATCACTCCCTCCATGATCATATGCGAATAAATCACATGCACCTAAAGCAGGGCTTCTTCACCTTTTTTGTTCCATGGACCCCTTTGCCAGTCAGGTGAAAACCACGGACCCCTTACGAAGTCCACACTATACTGTGTATTATTTAATAAATATATCACACCCGCACCAACACGTCCTCACAAGAAGAATGTTTTTTTGAATTTCAATTCAAGCTTATGGACCCTTGGTTAAGAACCCCTGACCTAAATCCTGTTCTCAGGCCCTGCTTCTGGAGAACAAAGGCAGTGAGCCTGGGGACAATTTGACATTAAGAAACTCTGTTTTCCTTACAAGCGTTAAGATTACCCTTGCCACTCCCCGTTGGACAACCCCAGAACACATCTCCACAACTCCAGACTTCTTACATCACAGCCTACTCACCCAGATGTGTTGGGGGTGATTTGCTATTAGTTGGCATCATAGTAGAATGACCATGACCTTAGGAGTCAGACAGCAACTTGGCTCAAAACTCAGCTCTACTGCATTCCAGCTGTAAGTTTTTAAGAATATTGCTCTATTTTTATGAGCTTCTTCAATGGTAAAATGTGAATCTTTCCGGCTGCTCACAAGGAAAAGGTACATTTACATGCCTGGTAAGGCGTAGGTGCTCATTAATGGTGGTGTTTATTATTCCAGATGTGTCCTTCACAAAGCATACAAATAAATATAAAAATAAAATTAAATAAAAACGTAAAGCACCCAGGAGACTCACGTTAGAATCCATTTTCTTGCCATCCCTGTTTTATTCCTTGTCTGTGCTGCCTCTAGCCATAGACTCATTGAGGCCAGAGTTTTCTTTTAAGAGCTCTTTCCTCCTCCTGACCATTTTCATCCTTGGTCAGAGGATATCTGTAGAGCTGAGCTGCTTCCCAGCTCCTGTGGAAATAAGGGCTAAAAGATGCCGCTTTAGGTCCTTGTCCTGTATCCCGTTGGTTTAGAGTAGATCCTTGGTGTCTGCTGAGTAGTTACCATGTAATTACCAAATGGCAGTTGGATGTTTGCAATGTAATTCATGAGCAGAGATGGTTTTACACAGCAACCAGCCCTTGGTGGGCCAGGCGGGCAGAACTCCAAAGACGGAATCATGTTTCTGTGGTGAGAGTGGGAATGGTCTGAGCCTGAAGGCAGAGAAAAAATGTCTTTACAGTGTTCTTTCATCAGAAGACAAAGCAGCCTGTGAGGGCTCTAGAGCGAGAGCTCGGTTCAGAATGCTGTCAGTGCAGAAACAGCACGCGGCTGGTCCTTTCCTGCTGACCTCCGGCATGCCCTTTGTGACCTTGGCATCCAGCATGTCCTTTGTGACCTTTTCCAGCATTCTCTTTGTAACCTTGGCATCCAATGTGCCCTTTGTGACCTTGGTGTCCAGCCTGCCCTTTGTGACCTTGTTCGACATGACCTTTGTGACCTTGGCATTAGACTGCCCTTTGTGACTTTGGCATCAGCATATCCATTGTGACCTTGGCCTCCAGCATGCCCTTTGTGACCTTGGCCTCCAACATGCCCTTTGTGACCTTGGCCTCCAGCATGCTCTTTGTGACCTTGTCCAGCATGTCCTTTCTGACCTTGTGACTTTGGCCTCTGGCATGCTCTTTGTGACCTTGGCCTCCCACTTCCACTTCGGGCTTCAGTTTCCTCATATACAAAATTACAAGTTAATATGTCTCCTTAATTGACAGTGAGCAACTTGAGGCCAGAAATTACTTCTTATTCATCTTTTTATCTCCAGGACCCAGCAAATAGTGTCTGGCTCACAGTAGGTGCTTAGCGGTTCTTTGGGAATGAGGGGAAAGATGAGGAAATGATTCCCTGTGCATCAGGCCCTCGTTTTGGCCTTTGTGGGTGACCCCCACTTCTCGAGGGGGCCACTCTGGAAAGAACTGAGCCATGGCAGGAGCCTCATTCCAAAAGGCAGCAAGGAAGAAAAGAGGGTCAAGGGAGCGTGAGGGCTGAATGCCAGGGAAAGACTAGAGGTCAGGCCCAGGCATCATGATGTGGCATTTAAACAAACGTCTCCTCCTTCAGAGCCAGGCCAGGCCCACTTCCTCGCCCTGGGCTGGACAGTTCTCACCCCACAGGGTCGCACCTGCCTCCACTCTCTGGTCCCCATAACCATCCCATTTACCTCCATTGTCATTGGACAATCCTGCAACCACAAGCCCTGAGCCCTGACTCCAGGACTTTGCTGCCACTTCCTGGCTGAGTGTCTTTTCTTGTGGTTAAATGGCAGTAGGAGAAACTTTCTCAGCATCTCCCAAGGGCATCATGACGGTAGAAGGCTGTGGAGAAGGAACAGACACTCTGAAGTCTAGAGTACAAACACTTGCAATTAAGAGTCCGTGGAGGATGTGCTGGGCCAGCTGTCATCTCTCACCCCACAACTCTATGCAGTAGGGATCCCAACCCCCATTGTATATGAGTGTGACATTCCTATAGTTTTTCCAGACACCCATGAAGATGTACAGAATTTAGCACCTCCATGTGAACTTTGGGACAACTGTGGAGTTGGGACCCTGAACTTATCTGGGTAGCTCATGTACAATAATTCTCAGAATATTGTTTTGAGCACCTTCCCTGGGTTAAACCCTGGGCTAGCAATTTGCATTAATTATTATCCAATCCTCACAACAGTTCTGCAACCTGAGTACTCTTGGCCCCAATTTACAGATGAGAAAACTGAGCATCAGAGCAGTGAAGTGGCTTGCTCGGAGCTAGTTGATACTGGCCCGGTATTTGGCAGGGCCCCTGAGACTCCACTGGGCAGGCTCTGCCCTTTCACTATGCCTAAGCCGCACCGCCAGCTGCTGGGCCTCCCCTTCCAGGGGGCAGCCTGTGTGTTTAGGAGTTAAGCACTTGAGCACTTGCCTGGGTTTATATCTCAGCTTCCTGTTTACTAAGGGCAAGAGCACAGATGAGTGAGTTACTTCTCTGAGCCTCCTGACCCCCAGCCTTGGGGATACAGTAGTTCTATCTGACACAGGTGCTGTGATGATGAGGTTGAAGGGTGCAAGCAAAGTACTCAGCACAGCTCCTGGTACAAAGTAAGCTACTGTTGTTTAGTCAGCTGATGGTGTTTCTCAAAGTGGAGTTCACAGGCTGGCTCTCAGGATCACCTGGGGGCATCTGTTAAACAAGCAGGTGTGTGGAGTCCCTGGCAGAGGTCCTGCATTTTAATTTTTATTTTTCATATGACCCTATGGTCTTCCCACACACCAGAACCCAGATTTCTCACAATGCATGGCACCAGTCATCTGGTAGACCCTCTATAGGCTCAGGATGCTGGGCCTGCTGGCACACGGCCTATGGACTGGGCTATGGATCCAGTGGGAGATGCCTGTGTGGGGGGTGTCATATATCCAGGTGTGTGAGTCTGTGTGTGTGCGTGTGTGTGTGTATGGCAGTAATGGAGAGTTCTTCAGGGGATTGATGGCCTATAGAACATGCTAAACAGAGCAGGTGCCCTGGAAGTTTGTCTATGAGATGAGAAACTGTTGACCAGTGCTTCTCAAACTTCATTGTGCACCTAGGTCTGAAATGAAGATACTCAGGCTGGGGTGGGGCCTGAGATTCCTCATTTCTCCCAAGCTCCAGATGACGCCTATGCTGCTGGTCCGTGGAGCACAATTGACTAGCAAGGATGTAATGGTGGTTAAAAGGCTTGGTGCAAGCAGGCGGCACGATTCCTCCAACCCCGGGGACTTCACCACGAGCCTGGGTAGTGGGACAAGTCAGATCTGGCTTAATCTGAACTCTGATCCTTCCCAATAGTGAGATCCTGGCCAAGTCCATGAGCCACTGAGTTGCTGGAGAATTAGAGTAAATAATAATGTAATAGTAATAGCAGCTGTAGCAATAGGCAGTGAGTACTGCCAGGCTCCGTTCAAAGGGCATTGCGTGTATCATCACATTACAACCTCACAACAGCCCCAGAAGCAGAACTTATCACCCTCGTTTTACAAATGGAGGGACCAAGACACAAAGGTAGAGGACCTTCTACCCATGGCTAGTAATAGGTAGAGCCAGGCAGCGTGGCTCCAGAGCCTGAGATTTCATCCACTGCACCAGTGGCCTCTATGAGAAACAGGTTCAGGAATTCCCTGACACTTGGTAGTTGCTCGGTTAAGAGAGTGATAAGCAGCTGGCTGCCTGGAGAGTGTGTTTGGCAGTGTTGGGGCAGACAGGCTGGCTGACCTTTGGGCCACTGGCTAAGGGGCTCCTTAAGAAACACTCTTGATAAGGATCGCTGCCTGATTGTGCTGGAAACCCACACCTGTCCTTGAAGCGAATTCCTGGCTGGAGGATTGTCTGTCTCAGGAAAGCTCTCCCCTCCAGGTGGATTTCTTAAGCAAAGGAAACCTCCCAGCAGGGACTCCTCCCCAGAGATGGGAATGCACTCTGGAGTGAGCTCCCTGCTCACAGCTGTGTACTTATCGAGCTCTTGCTAATCTCCAAAGTGTATGTTGTGCATCCTCAGAAGGCCCCGCCTTGCCAGAGCTAAGAGGAAGCTCTTTCCCCAGGGGGTCATTGATGTCCTCCCAGGGCTGGGTTACCATGAGACCCTTGTTAATAGCGCTTATCATTTCATTGCCTCATTCATTCAATGCTGGGCCAAGTTCTGTGCTTAATTACCAGGATTCAGACGTGAAGAGCAGGAGGCCTGTGCTACATGGGGTCAGACTTTTAAAGCTAATGCTTTTACTAGTCAAGGCAGGCCAGGCTATGTTCCTGTCACAAATAAGCCCTGGAGTCCCGTGACCTAGCACAGAAGCATTGGCCTCTCATCTCTCACACAGAGTCTGGTATGGGTCACCTCTGCCTTGAACATGAGGCCCCCAGAGACACCAAGACTGGGGAAGAGGGAGCTGGAACTTCCTGCAGAATGGATTTCAGGCTCAGGCCAGGAAGGTTCTATCCCTTGGCTCCCTGTTGTCTAGACCCCAATCCTTTAGCTGCCACCTGTCTGCAGGGGAGGCTGGGATACATAGAGGGGTCCATGGATATCAGGGAACAGCAAGTTCTGCCACAGAGCCTTTGGCAAAACTTGTGTAAAGTCAGTTACCTCGAACAGCCTTTTAAATGGCTGTAAAGGACAGAATTGGGAACTGTTTTCATCCCACATTGGTGAGCATTATACCGTCTCTTAATAATCCAGCCCAGCCAACTCTCCCTTGCACACATGAATAGAGAGCTCTTTCTCTGGGTAAGCACCAGATGAAACTTTAGACTTGCACTTGGGAGCCAGAGTGTATAAATCTACATAGGCACAGCATTGCACTCTATGAGGCTGGAGGCTGGTATTCAGAGAGCCACTCGGGAGAAATACCCAATTCTCCTTTCCCACCTCAGATTCCCTTGTCCCTATCAAGGGTGAAGGCACGCTGGATTGAGACCAGCCTCTTTCTCATTCACACGTTCATTCATTTGATTCTGTAGAGAAAATGGGCACAAGAGCAGTGTGCATATGATGCTGTGGGGACAGCAAATAAGCCTAATAAAGTAGTAGAGATTTACAGGAGATCGCCTAGAAAATAGCAAAGGTGTAAAGGGGGCACAGGTGAGCTCTATCCCTAGTGGGAGGAGCAGGCATCACACTGGAGGTGACACAGCCTGAAGAAGACTCCAGGTTGGTCCCATCTGGGAAGGACAGCCAGGCAGCGGGACCATGTGAGCAGAGGTTCATGGGGCGTCAGGAAACACCCTGTCGGCAAGATCCTATTGACCCAGAAGCATCTGGCCAGATACAGGAAATCAGTCCTAGCAGCCACTTTGTTCTCCGTGGTGGCTCAGCCCGAATGACAGGCTCCATCTCCAGGGTGTGTTCACCAGTGGCCTGGACTTTCTTCCCACCCACCCCACCATCAGAACAATCACAGAGTTCTTGGTTTTGCTAAACCTTGAGATGGGGATCAAATGAGAGAAACAGAGGAAGCTGGGGCTAGAAAGTCTTTGCAATTGTTCAGGTCAAGGTTTCTTGAACCTTCATTGACTTGCTGATTTGCCCTTTCTGTACCACCTTTTCTCTTAACATTTTTCTGTAAATCAGCTTCTCTTGTTACTTACTCATATGCCTATTTATGTGAGAATATTCATGAAATGAAGTGTTTACTATGTTAAGTTTATTTTTAACATGTTTTAAATCAATATGTAACTATTTAACATAAAAAATGTTTACCTGCATTCAACCATTGGTAGCCATGACTCACTGCCAGGAATACAGGGACTTTTAGGAACTCATTTTAGAAATGAGGAAACTAAGGTTGCTGGTGGGTATAATTTGCCTGGGGTCCCTGCCTACAGCTCTGGCCACTCTGCCACATTAGCTCGCCCTTGCTGTCTACCTCCCTGTCGTGTGGGACATTAGCTTTGCTCTGCTCAGTCCTGCAGAGACCCCTGTCCCCTGCGTCTGGGGTCTTAAGCCTTGTCTCAGAGGCAGCGGCCAGTTCCTCTGGCCTTCTTGCCACCCCGTGAAGCCTGTTCTTATAGAGACACCCCCAGGCAGGACTCTGCCTCTGCTCCTGGAGCCACACACATCATAAGAACGAACAATGGCAGGCAGGCCAGTGTCCCTGACCCCCTCTTACGGGGATGGGAGGCGAGGCTCAGAGAGGGGGAGTAACTTGCCCAGGGTCCCAGAGCAGAGTGGCCTGGAACCAACTGCACCCATACTCCGCTGGCCCCCACTTGCGCCCAGCGCCACTTCCTTACCAAGTGCTCGCACTTTCAGGAGCTCATCACCGCTTGGTACATCGGGTTCCTGACGCTCATCCTTTCCTCATTTCTTGTCTACCTGGTCGAGAAAGATGTGCCGGAGGTGGATGCACAGGGCGAGGAGATGAAAGAGGAGTTCGAGACCTATGCAGACGCCCTCTGGTGGGGCCTGGTGAGTGGCCCCCTTGAAAGTCCATGCTGGGGGCCACCTCCTCCAGCAGAGAGGGGTGGGCAGGGCCTGGGCGCTCACTTGGGCACCTGCCCTCTGCTCTGCTGCCCAAATCACAGGCGAGAGCACTGCCTCCTCCATCTCTGAACCTGCTACTGGAGACAATCCCCACTCCCCCAGCAGGGCATGCACCTGGAATGGACCTTTCCAGAGTGCTGAGAAGACGGGGTTCAGAACAGCCTGGTTCCATGGTTACTCGGGGACTTTTCCTCATTAGCTTTAGGCTGTTACCAGCTAAGCCATGTATGTGCAAATGGGCACAGAGACAGACACACACGTGAGCCCACGGACCTGCAAACACCCCTAGCCTGGGTGCACAGGATCCATGGGACTACACTACCATGAGCTGAAGGCTTCATATGCCAGACGCTGCCTGAAGCACTTTACATTTATTAACATAGTTTAAATCCCATTTCTATTCTTGGCCCCATGTTTAAAATGGAGAAACTGAGGCATGAAGAGGTTAAGTAACTAATTTAGGATCTCCCAGCCAGTAAGTGGTGGAGCTGGGATTGAACTCAGCCAGTCTTAGCCACTCCAATATACTGCCTGCACTTGCAGAGACACGCTCACAAGTACATGTGTACTGATAGCATGATCAGTACATGCACAAGAATATACAACTCACACACGAATGATACAGACAGTAGACTGATCCACGGACACATACTTCTATGCACATTATACATAAGTACATTCACAAGCACGCATGCATTCAGAAACATGCCCACACAGGAAACCACTCAGGAAAACACATGTGCAAGTGCACATGCATGCACACATGTTTGCAACCTTTGAAATATTTGCTGGTAGATTGACTGTAGGTAGGAAGTCCTTAGCTCATAAACAGGTTGTGGTGCCAAGGACCCCATATGAATTACTCGACACTCGGTGCCTCTCTCCCTCAGGAATCCCATTATGAGCGGGAGCGGCACCCATGGCAGTACAGAGGGCTCCTAGGTAGCGCTCAGCTGGTGGGTCACTGGCTTCCCTTTCCCTGGGGAGCCCATGTCTGAACCCCTCTCTCATCAGATCACTCTGGCCACCATCGGCTACGGAGACAAGACCCCCAAAACGTGGGAAGGCCGTCTGATTGCAGCCACCTTCTCCTTAATTGGCGTGTCCTTTTTTGCCCTTCCAGCGGTAAGTACCTTCATCCTGGTCCCAGGTCGTGTCCATCCATTCACACCCTAAGTCCCGCCGTGTCGACTCAGTAGCCCTTCCCTGCAGGGACCCCTCTTCCGTCTCTGCCTGGCAAACCTCTTCCCCTTCCAAGACCCAGATCAAGTGCTGCCTCCTTTAGGCCAAGTTCCTCGCTCCCCGCTTGGGGCCAGCTCTGCAGGTGTGTCTGCCCTGGGCTGTTTGTGCCTTTCCATGTTTGCCATCCCCAGGAGCCTGGGAGCTCCCTGTATCCCAGGTACATGAGCTCCTTTCCCTTGCCCTGTCCTTTGCTGGTTCACGTACAAAATGCATTTCCCTCAACGAGAAGTTGTCTCATTATAAATGATTCGCTTCCCCACAGCCCAGTGTCCAGAAATACAGCAGCACTTAGTGAACTTAATGTGTGTCGGTTTCAGGCCAAATGCTTTCCATACATTCTTTCATTTAATTTCCACAACAACACTGAGTTCTGTGCTGTATTTATTTCCATTTTGCAGATGAGGAAGCTGAGGCTTAATTAGGCTAGTAAGTGCTCCACAGTCATGTGGAGCCAGGAACCCATCCCAGGTCCAGCTGGTCCTAAAGCCCGGCTCCTCATCACCAAGCTAGGAAAAAACGATCCCTCTGCCACCCCTTCATCCCGTCCTTATGTGGGTGATGTGTTCTGTCCCCTGGCAGCCCGACCTTGTCTCTTTTTTTATAAGCTATCTGACTTTGGGCCTATGGCATTTCCGTATCTCAGTTTCCTTACCTAGAAAGCAGGTGGAGGGACTAAGGGCTGTTACCAGATCTCTAAGTTCTCATTCAGCTTGACAATATGTACCTCTACGCACTTAATACACATGGAATTCTGACCTGGAAATCAAAACAGATCACAGTTCTGGAGAATTCCAGCTATAGGAAAGCTCTCAAGTGACAGTACAAATAAAATATTTTTCAATTGGTTATATTTATTGGGCATCTGCTCTATGCCATTCCTTAGTAGGCAGACCCCATATATTGTCTCCCTTTTTTCCTTAATAAAATTGTGAGGAAAGTATGATTGTCCCACTTTCTTGTGAAAGAGACTGAAATGCGGCAAGATGCCCAGGGTCCTAGAGCTGGAATGTGGCAGAGACAGGATTGGAACCCAGGACTTCCTGATTCAAGGCTTGTTCCACTTAACCCAGCTCCCTTCTCCCTGGAGCAGGAAGGGGACTTTCCTTCCTCCATCGTGCAGTGTTGTCTCTGCCAGCCACGGAGGCCAACGGAGCCCGCCACCACCCGAGAGCTGGGGGCTGGGGGTGGGCGCAGGGTGAGGGCTGACTGCCGAGTGCGGGCTGCCTTCTCTCGCCAGGGCATCCTGGGGTCTGGGCTGGCCCTCAAGGTACAGGAACAGCACCGCCAGAAGCACTTTGAGAAAAGGAGGAAACCAGCTGCTGAGCTCATCCAGGTCTGTCTGCCCTGGCTCACTGCCAGGAGGTGAACTGGGATGGGACCCAAAGTCCCTGAGTGTGTCTGTGTGTGCCCAAGCAGGAGCAGGCATGCTCATGCAAGATCCCTGTGTCTATGTACCCAGGAAGGAGTGGATGTGTTTGTGCAGGATCCCCGTGTGCATCTGTGTGTGCCCAGGCAGGGGTGGACATGCTCGTGCAAGGTCCCCGTGTGCGTCTGTGTGTGCCCAGGCAGGGGTGGACATGCTCGTGCAAGGTCCCCGTGTGTGTCTGTGTGTGCCCAGGCAGGGATGGACATGTTTGTGCAAGGTCCCCATGTGTGTGTGTGTGTGCCCAGGCAGGGGTGGACATGCTTGCACAGGCTTGCTTGTGGATGTGGGTTTTTCCCCAGTTATCTATAGAACCTAAGTGTGTGCTGAAGGTGACAGTCCATCACTCTCTCATCAAAGTTCTAAAACAAGTCAGAATAGACAGAGGACTCAGACAGGGATCAGCTCATAAACTTTTTGACTGATAATGTTGGACTGTAGAATTTGGCTTGGACTAGGCATCCTTTTCCTACAACTTCCCACCCCAGCCTTGATCTGGGGAGCCACAGGGGCGAGACAGCCTACAGAGCAGGTGCTTAGCCCATGAGCTTCATGGAGAACTGTGGTCATCTCACATCTGCCAAGGATAAAGAGCCCACAGCCGAGGGAGAAAGAGATTCCTTACATGTGCACAATATGGAGGCGTTTCGTCCATTCGCCTTGCCTAGTAGACAGTCATGGACCAGTGAATGTTAGATGCCGTCTCTCCATGTCCTAAATCACTGCCCCTCCCATGGGCTGGGGGCCGGGGAGAGTAGTGAGAGGTGGGATGATGGGGTCAGGGAAGCTTTTCTTCTCAAAGGGGCTACAGAAAGCCAAGAAGCCCAGCCTCTCAGGATGGTGGCTCAGTGTACACTCAACTTCTTAGGAGTCCAGGGTTTACAAAATGCTTTGATGGCAGCGGATTCTATGCCAAAGTTTTACATGATACCCAGTCATTCCTGCCCTCTCTTTTCTCCTCCTCAGGCGGCCTGGAGGTATTATGCTACCAACCCCAACAGGATCGATCTTGTGGCGACCTGGAGGTTTTATGAATCAGTCGTCTCTTTTCCATTCTTCAGGCAAGTGGCATCTCACTTGAATGCTCGAGGCGTGACAGCGATTTCCCTCCACACACATCCCCCCCCTGCCCCTGCCCCCGTGAGTAAGAATTTGTGTCTGTGGCCTTTGCGGTGGTCTGGAGAGCTTCCCTCAGGGCAGTGCTTTCCAGCCTGGGCTGCACATTAGAACCACCTGGCAAGCTTAAAAGATCCCGATGCTCAAGCTGTACCCCAAGCTGACTAAATCACTCTCCAAGGGTGAGAACCAGCATTAGTACTTTTTTATATGTTCAATTGACTTTATTTTTTTTTAATTAATTTTTTTCATTTTTAAAGAAGCTTTAGATTACATAAATGTTACATAAAAAATATAAGGGATACCCATATGCCCCACTCCCTCCCGCTCCCTCCACCTCCCACACTTTCCCACATTAACAACATCCCTCATTAGTGTGGTCCATTTGTTACAACTGATGAACACATATTGAAGCATTGCTACTAACCATGAACTATAGTTTGCATTATAGTTTACACTTTGTCCTGCACAATTTTGTAAGTTATGACAAAATATACAATGGCCTGTATCCATCACTGCAATGTCATGCAAAAAATCCAATGTCCTGAAAATGCCTATTATTCCCTCTCCCATCCCTCAGAGCCTCTGGTGGCCACTGCCTTTACATCAATGATGAGTTCTTCCATTGCTAGAGCAATAATAAGTCTATAGCAGAATAATAATGTCTACTTTAGTCATTTGTTTATTCCCCAATCTTGAGGATTTTGGAATGGTGATGCCCATTCTGCTTCTAATTGAGAGGGAGCTTAGGTCCCATGGGGCAGATGCATGGAACTATCTTGCTTGCAGTTGCAGACACTCTCTGTTCCTTGGGATGGGCGTTGTCCATCATCATCTCATTTTTAGTTGCCTGGGTGAGTCCAATGAACTGAAGAGTAGGTGTTGCAACTCTCCTGAAATTCAGGGCTCAACTGGCACATGAACAGACCAAAGATTTAAGTCTCTGGGACAAATATTTATCAAGTATAGTGCTAATTATGGGTTCAAATAAAAGGGGCAGAAGAGTCATGTGTAGAGAACCTATAAATGAGTCTAACTCTGTTACACTGGGGAGCATAAATTCCAAAGCAAGATCCACTTACAGGGTGCCGAATTCCTGAGCTGTCTGCCCTGCTTATAGTTTCTGGATGTCTCTAGAGGCCTCAGGAGCCCCACTATTTGAGGCACTGTTTACGGTGGCAGTCAATGAGATACTGCTGAGACTTGCATAAGCGTAACCTCTGGAATGACCTCCCGACTCACTTTGAAATCTCTTAGTCATAAAAATTCATTTACCATTTGTCCCTTTTGGTCAAGGTCTTTTTCCAGATGAATTGCTAATTGGTGCTTGGTAATAATCCCTTGGTGCTAGGGAGGCTCATCCCCAGGAGTCATGTCCCACACTAGGGGTAAAGTAGTGTGTTTATATACTGAGTTTGGCTTAGAGAGAGGCCACATTTGAGCAACAAGGAGGCTCTCAGGAGGCAACTCTTAAGTAGTAAATAAAATAGGCTAAGTTTCAATTTCACAAGAAAAGTTTCATAGTACAATCATCAATGTCAAGGGCCTGGCATAATGGTCTGTCTTCCTTCACTAGACATCGCCCTTGTGCTCAGGGGATTCATGCTGTCCTATTAGAGAATGTAGCAAAACTCCCTAGGATGGAAATTCAATATTCTTTTCGTTATTGTGTGGATCTCCACCCACTGAGACAATGTCCCGTGAACACTTGAACATATTCATATAGAATAGAATAGATGGAACATAGGGCATTTTTAGGGCATTAGAATTGTTCAGCATGATCTTGCAATAACAGATATAGGCCACTTCAAAATTTGTCAAAACCTATAAAAGTGTACGATCCAAAATGTAAACCATTGACCATGGTTAGTAGCAATGCTTCAATATTTGTACATCAATTATAACAAATGTACTATCCACATGTAAAATGTTATTAATAAGGGAGAGAGGAAAAGGGGGAGGGCATTGGGTATATGGGAATCACCTGTATTCTCTATGTGACTTTCCTGTATCCTAAAGGTCCTTTGACAATAAAATGAAAAAAATAAGACACTGGGGGAATATATGGAAGAAAATGTCACTGTACATACAAGACAACAGCTCTTACAGTGATGAAAGACACGATGTCTAAATATTTTTAAATTTTTTTATTTCAAATTGTTTTAATTTTTGTATTTTATTGGGTATTTTTTAAATTATTATTTCATTTTCTTATTCATTTTACTCGGTTATTTTGTTGGCTTCATTTTTGAAGAAGTTTTGGATCACAGAAGGGTCACAGCAGTGGCAGGGGAGGATGTCAGTGATGTGGGGACACATGGGAAAAGGTTCACCTGGGGCATGCCTCTAAGACATATGAATATGTTCAAGTGTTCATGAGACATTGTCAGCATTAGTATTTTTCAAAGCTCCCTAGATGATTCCAATGTGAGGCTAGGGTTACCTGCGAGGTAGTGTGGCATGGCTGATCAATGTCAGCTCAGTGGGCTGAGCAGGAGAGGGTGTCAGCCTTGCAGTGGATCTACCTGGCAGGTCTGGAGGCTTCTGCCCCATGGCTGTGGAGTCCACTCACAGATGCAGCTGGACTGTGAGAAAGGGGAAGTATAAAGGAAGCAGGAGGAATCTTCCTGTCCCCCTGAGAGTGTTGTGTTATCTTCTCAGAGGTGGGGAACTGAATTAAAGGCATCAGAAAAAAATAAGAACATCTTCCTTAGGCCAGCCCTCAACGCATATGAAAAGAGAGAGAGAAGTTAATATTTATTGGGTGTCCATGACATCCCCAGCATTATTCATATGTCATTTAATCCTCATGGGTACCCTGTGAGATAAATCGGTGGTTCTCAAATGTTCAGGTACATTAGAATCAATGGCATATGGTGAAAATGCAGAACCAACACCCACTTTCAGCAATTCTGATTGAGGTAGGGCTAACAAAAGCATCTTAAACAAGAGCTCCTGGGTGATTCTGACACAAGTGGTCCAGTCCCCACTTGGAGACAGGTGGAATGGTCAATATACCACCCCACTCTCACAGATAATGGAACCAAGGCTTAGAAACTTGAACATTTTGGCCAGTGTCAGCCTCATCAAAGCCCATGGTCCCTTCAGTACTTGGGCTTCAAAAAATGTTCCTTTCCAGGATTTAGATACAGTGGTCCTGAGCTCAGGTTTTTAAGTTTGTGGCTAGAATTCTAGACTCATAGAACCCTTAAGTTGGAAGAAAGAGTAGAGGGACAGTCAGCCTTGTACTTGGGGCTGGGACCTGCCCTGCAGCATGTTTCCACCATGTGTCGGTGGTTGAAAAGATCCATAGCACAGTTCAGTACCAGATAGGTGGCTCCCTCCCCCATCCCACCTTCCCCACCCACTCATTATGGAACCTGTGATCAGCCTCTGAACTCTGCCTCAATTATCCCTCCACCCCATCACCAGATTGTGGTGAATATTTAATAAAATACAAGGCATCTGGATTCTACTGACTCACTTCCCTGCATAAAACCCACCAATGGATGACCATGGCAATGAGGAAAAAGTCCCAACTCCTTACTGCAGTCTAGGAAGCCCTGCAAGATCAGGATCCTGTTTCTCTCTCCTACCTCGTCTCTTGTCATGCTGTCACTCCTCGGGAGGTTCCAGATGCCTGTGACCTTTCTTACTCACACCAATGATTTTAAGCACCTTGCATGTGCCAAGCACTAGGCCAGATCATGGAGGCCCATGGGTGACTTGCTAAGGAATCTGACCTTGATTCTGAAGGCAACAAGAAGCCATTTTCACTGGGGAATGAAATGAAAAGAGCTGTGTTTCAGGAGGATCCCTGGAGGGAGTGTGGAGGATGGATTGGACATGCTCTAGATTCAAGGCATGGAGATCAGGTAGCAAGTTATTGCAGGATTCAGGGTAAGAGGAAATGAGGTCCTAAACCAAGGTAAGAAAGGGGTGTAGGGGAGGACATGAATATTAATAAGCACAGGTAACAAAACATGAGGGGCAATGATTTGTGTGTTAGGGAGATGAGTGGAATCAAGACTTCAATAAATGAATGATAAAGTTTTGGACTTACTCTTTCTTCTCATTTGTAATTAAACTTACTCACTCAGTAGATGACCTCTATGTGTGCTTTTGATTCTGAAATTCTATTATTGCTAATAATTGTTCAGGTTTTTGGATAGCAATAAAGCAGAGTCTTCTTAGAATGGGCAAGGGAGAACATCCTGACCTAGAACTCAAAAACAAGAACATGTACAACAGGTACAACCAAGTTGAATGCAGAAGAGGATTTTCATTTGCTAAACATCTCAAGGTCTTGGCAATGGGCCCATTCTTTGGAGTTGATTTATTATAAATCAGGCATTGTCCTTACTGTCAGAGCCTTGGAGGGATACATTTTGCTGTAGACAGCTGCTGGAATACAGGAATGGCTTTTAAACTAAGAAAGAACATTTCTTTCTTTTTTGTTTTTTTCAAGGACAAAAAGATAAGCTCCTTAGAGAAATTCACTTAGCAACCATTCTGAAGCAAGACGGTCTCTTGAGAAAAGAATGTTCCTGAATTCCAACCCACTCCATATGTTCATGGCAAAGAAGTGTCTGATGACACACTGGTGTGTCCTCACCTGCCTCCCAATCATATTTGCTGTTGCTGTTGTTAATTACAGATTTGTTGAGATATAATTCACATGCTATCTCCCTTTTAAAGTGAACAATTCTGTAGTTTTCAGTATATTCACAAAGTTGAGCAGCTATCCCCATAAGCTAAGTCCTGAACAGTTCCAGCACCCCAAAAAGAAACCCTGTAGCCATGAACAGTCACTCCAATTTCCCCACTCCCCAGCTCCTGGTAACCACTAATCTATTTTCTGTCTCTTTTCTGCATATTCTGAGCATTCATATAAATGGAGTGATGCAATATGTGAGCTTTTGTATGTGGCTTCTTTCACTTAGCATGTTTTCAAGGGTCATTTTTGCTGCAGCATGTATCAGAATTTCATTCCCTTTTATGACCAAATAATATTACATTGTATGGATATACCACATTTTGTTTATCTGTTTACCTTAGTTTTCTAGAGCTGCCATCACAAATACCTCAAAGTGGTTTTGGCTTAACAACAGGTATTTATTGCTCGTGGTTTTAAAGCTAGAAGAAGTCCAAATTCCAGATATTGCTAAGACATGCTTTCTTCTAGAGTCCGTATATTCTGGTGCTGACTATTGGCATTCCTTGGGATTCCTTGTCCTATATCTCTACCCCCCATCACCTGCCAATGTCTTCTTTCTGTTTCTTCCACTTTCCACGGGATTCAAGCATCTTCTTGTGTGGCCTTCTTCTGGTCTCTGGTTTTTTCCCTTTGTAAATAATATGGATTAAGACCTACCCTCATTCATTTGAGCCATACCTTAACTAAAATAACTTCTTCAAGAGTCCTATTTTCAATGAGTTCATTCCAACAGTAATGCATATTAAAGCATGTCTATGTTGGAGTAGTACATAATTCAGTCTACCACAGTCTCCCGTCTGAACCCCCAAAAGACATGTTCCTCCCATACACAGAATACATTCACCCATCCAATATCCCCAAAGCCTTAGGTCATTCCAGTAACAATTCTAAGTCCAAAGTCTCATTAAAATTAGTTGTGGGTGTGGTCTGACCAGAGACAAAATTCCTCTCCATCTATGGACCTGTGAAACCTAGAAAACAAGTTATCTGCTTCCCAAATACAGTGGTGGGACAGGCATAGGATAGACATTTCCATTCCAGAGGGAAAAACTGGAAGGAAACTAGAGGTCATGGACCCTAAGAACAGCTGGAACCCACTCAGGAAACTCCATTGGAGTCCAAGATCTAAGAGTCATCTCAGATTAATGCTTTATCCTCTGGGTCTGCTGGAGCCACAGCCCCACTCTTTTCAAGTGTTGGGGCAGTGACCAGGCTCTTCCTGAACCCTGGAGCATAGGCCCAATCTTCTCTGAGAACCTGGGTTGTGGCCAGGCTCTCCCCAAACACTGGGGAACATGCCCCACCCTCTCTTGAGCATTGATATGGTGGCCTCCCTCTTCCTGAATATCAGGGTGGAAGCCCCATCCCCCTCAAAGCACTATGGCACATCCACCCTTTCCACATGCCTGGATGGACCCTTCTCTTGGTCCAAGGAGATATCATCAGCCCAGACCTCTGCTTCCATGGTTCTTCCCTGGAAATCATTCTTCTTCAGTTAGTCCCTTCTGTGTCCTCTTGACCCAAGCTGACAGTGCTTCTGCTCAGAAAATTCTCAAAAACCTTGTCAGTTTTGTGTGTAGTTTAAGGGGGTCCAAACCTTCAGGCAAAAGGATCTTCCACAAACCTTCCTGGACAAACGCATTTCCAATTCTGGCTTCCCTTGGATGGAGAGCTAGATCTATGAGTCATATGCCTAGTCTCCTTAGCAAAGTGTGTTTCAGTCATACCCTCATATAGAGCCCAGGACTCAGGAAGGGCCTAATAGAGCCACCTCTGGCCATAGTCTCAGAGAACACTATCTACATAGGCTGAGAATTTTAAAATTATCTATTGCTGCTTCCTTTGTGCTTAACAGTTCAATCCTCAGTTTATCCTTTTCCTCTCTTGTTTCACCATAAGCAGCAAGGAGAAACTAGGCTGCACCTTCCACAGCTTAGAAATCTCCTCAGCTAAATATCCAAGTGCATTACTTACAAATTCTGCCTTCCATCCAACATCAGAGCACACTTTTGCCATGTTCTCTGCAACTTTATCATAAGGATTGCCTTTCTTCCAGTATCCAACAACACATTCATCATTTCATTCTGGGCCTCACCAGAAGTACATTTAATATCTGTTATCTACCAACATTCTGCTCACAATGAATTATGTATCCTCTAAGATCATAGAAACTTGCTCTATAGTGCTCACTTATTTCTGAGCCCTCATCAGAAATGCCTTTAATATCCATATCTCTACTGGCAGTCTCTTCAAAGCAATTTAGGCTTTTTCTACTAACTGTCTTAAAATTCTTCCAGCCTCTACCCATTATTCAATTCCAAAGCCATTTCCACATTTTGAGGCACTTGTAATAGAGCACCCCACTTCTGGTATGAAAAAGTGTCTTTGCCTAAATACCACAAACTTGTATTGGTTCATGGTTTTGAGGCTAGAAGAAGTCCAAAATTAAGATATCTGCAAGGCTTGCTTTCTCTCAGATTCTCTAGCTTCCTCGTGCTGGTAGCCAGCAAACCTTGGAGTTCCTTGACTTGTATCTCTTCCTCCCATCTCATGTGGCAATGCCCTCTCCTTTTGTCTGCTCTCTTGGCTTTCTTCTGGCTTCTAGATCCTGGTTCATCTCATGTTTCTCTGACTTCTGGCTTCCAGTTTCTTCTCTTTATAAGGCCTCTGGTAATATGGATTAAGACCCACGCCAACTCAGTTGGTCACACCTTAACTAAAAGTAACATCTTCAGAGGGTCCTATTTACACATGAGTTCACACTCACCAGAATGTGGATCAAGAATAAGAACATGCCTTTGCTAGGGTACATAATTCAATCTACCATATAATTCATCAGTTGATGGATATTGGGTTGTTTCCACTTTTTTTTGCTATTATAAATAATGCTGCTGAATATTCATGTTCCCATTGTTGCATGGGTATATGTTTTCAGTTCTCGTGGGTGTAGAGAGCAGAATTGCTAGGTCATATGATAACTCTGTGTTTAACTTTTTGAGGCACTCCCAAATGATTTTTCTCAAGTAGTTGAATCATTTTACATTCCCCTTGAAGGCTGAAGGATTAAGATGTATTACTCTTCCCCAGCAGTGGGGCTATGTCAGAGTTCCCAGCTCATGGTAGTCATTTGTTAATATGCAAGTACCTATGTATTTGCGGCCAGCAGTGATGGATAATGGGGTTTGGTTTCTATTTTTCTTTTATTACTACTGAAAGTCATAAATGTATTGTTTTTTTATTGAAAATGATCTCAGAGAATTTCAAGTTCAAACCCCAATTTTTTTATGAGAAGAAACTGAGGCCGCCAGAAGTTCAGGAACTTTCTCAAGACTACACATCATGTTGGGCATAGTTCATCTTCTGATTCTCCAGCCAGTGGAGACTGTATATACTTCATACAAGTAGGTGGTAGTAAGCTGAAAAGGTAGACACAGGGTGGGGGTGGGGGGGATGGTAGATTATGCATTCTTTTTTTTCAAAAATTTTATTGTGGTAACATATATACGACATAAAATTTGCCATATTAACTACTTTTAAGTATACAACTCAATGGTATTAATTACATTTACAATGTGGTGCTACCCTCACCAAGATTATATGTTTTTTGTTTTTTTGTGTGTGTGGGTAAAAAGAGTGTACATTTTTGTATGCAAGCAGGGATAAGGACAGGTGTTAAAAACCAGAGGTCACTTTCCATTAACAGAAGAGCATGTACATTGACTGGTTCCTCAGAAGTGGTATTGAGGTTATATCTGACTTTACATATTATAGAGCTGCACTGTCCAACATGGTAGCCACCAGCCACAGGTGGTTACTGAGCACTTGATTGTGACTAGTGGAATTGAGGGACTGAATTTTTTATTTTATTTAATTTTAAGTGGCATAGCCATGTGTGATGAGTGGCTACCATATTGGACAGTGCAGCTCTGGAGTCAGCAAGTGTTGGAACTGAAATGACAACGCCCTTATTTAAGGAGAAGGGACTTGACCAAGATGACTGTTATTTGCATAGCCAGGACTTGGTCCTTGCATGACCAGGGTCAAGATTATTGGAATGCATAGAAATAGAGAAGGGGGTTATATTCAACTGTCATTCCATATGCCCAAATAATATTGGATCTGCTTTCACACTTGCTATCTCATTTAGTCTTTGGAACATCCTGGAAGGTAAGGAGCAGGGGCAATGCCATTTTTCATAACTCAGTTTTTATAGGTGAAGAATCAGAGCATCAGTGAGATTAATTAACTTGTCCAGTGTTACCCGGCTAGTAAGTGGTGGAACCAAGTTTGCAAACCCGGTCTTAAGCCAAAGCCCATGTTCTTTCCACTATAAATCAGAAAAAGGAAAATGCTATTTAGGAAGAAAACTGGGTAAAGGTAAGATGAGAAAGGGTTATTGAGATAATAATACCCTTTTCTCCAGATTGCTGTTGTGAGGGTCAAATTGAATAAAATGTGTGAAAGTGCCTGCCGTAGTACCTGGCCTAGAATAGGTATTCAGGCCACACTTGTTGAATCTGGGCTGGAAGGAAGTATTGATGCTATAGCAATGAGGATATGAAGGGGGAAAGGAAGACACTAAATTACCAAATTATAGCCCTGGATATCTCTGGTATTGACAGCACGTCTGTATACACCCTGTCTGGAATATGGATGCAAATCATTTATTCACTTTTTCCATTCATTCAGCAAATCTTTATTGATCATCTATTATGTGGTAGTCACTATGTTTGGGAATGGGGATATATCAGTGAGCAGAGCAGGGTCAACTGTGCTGATCCTGCCACAAGGTTGATTAAGACAAGCACAGAGAAGTGTCTATTGGACATTGTCATTTGGAGTTTGTTGGGTTTGACTAGAGCCATTTCAGTGGAGCAGTGGGCCTAGGAGCCAGATTACGTGGACTAAAGAGTGACATGAGAATAAGCAGTGGGGCGAGCTGGAGGGGAATGTGGGGCTAAGGGTTTTTCCCTTGATAAGAATGGTCTAATAGAGAGAGAGAACTTGGACGCAGTGGGGTAGCAGAAGGACTACAGGAGAGAGCAGAGGAGAGGATACGGGCTTCGAAGCACAAGGGAAGGGGTTGGTCTCCATCTGGAGCGTAGACCCTTCACCCCCTGGCCTGGAAGGACTGAGTGGGCCAGTCCAGGTGTAGGAGGTTGCCAATTTGGAGGCTGGACCATGATGCTGAGCTCAGTGAGGGGTGAGGCAAGGCTTTCCGCTGGGAGGGAAGTAGAAGAAGCCGGGGATGTCTGATGACAGAGGAAAAGGAAGAAATTGTTGTCTTAGAAGTGAGAAAGGAATGGGAAAGTGGTGCCTTTGATTCCTTAACCCTGCCGTCCACTGTGCCACACCAATCCTGCCCTCTACACTCCTGCTTCACCTTTGCCTTTTGCCTTCCCTACATTTCTTGGAGTCAGACACCCAGAGGGTTCTAGAAGGTCAGAGCTGTCCACATCCTTAGTGATAAGCCATCCCTTACCTAGAGGCTGTGTGATGGACCCCCCAAGGCCAAACAGGGACTAGAAGCCGAGCTGATCCATTTACTGGAAATCCTTAACTCTCAATTCTTAACTTATTAACTGGCACTCTTTCTACTCTAGCATGCTACCTCTTCTTCTCTCTCCATTCCTCCCACCCCTGGCTCCCAAAGATAGGCCTGTCATTCATTCAACATCTGTTGAGCACTTTAGGTGCTGGGGGTGGGGTTAGGGGGACCCATATGTGTTAACCTCAAGCAAGTCATGGACTACCACATACTTCTAAGACAATATGGTCACAGAGAAAAATAACTGAGTAAGATCCCACATATGAAGAAACAGCCTCAGTCTAGACCCTGGGGACTTGGATAGGAACCTCAAAGAGGAGCTCCTCCAGCTGAAACTAAAGAATTGAGGAGATGATGATGGCCAGCACACATCCCAAGGAACAGAGAGTGTCTGCAACTGCAAGCAAGGTAGCTCCACACATCTGCCCCATGGGATCTAAGCCCCCTCTCAATTAGAAGCAGAGTGGACATTATCATCCCCAAATCCTCAAGACTGGGGAATGAACAATGCACTAAAGTAGACTTATTATTATTCTACTATAGACTTATTATTATTCTCGCAATGGAAGAACTCTTATCATTGATGTGAAGGCAGTGGCCACCAGAGGTACTGAGGGATGGGTGAGGGAAGAATAGGTGTAACATGGGGGCATTTTCAGGACATTGGAGTTGTCTTGCATGACATTGCAGTGATGGATACAGGCCATTGTATATTTTGTCATAATTTACAAAATTGTGCAGGACAGAGTGTAAACTATAATGTAAACTGTGGTCCACGATTGGTAGCAATGCTTCAGTATATGTTCATCAATTGTAACAAATGCACCACACTAATGGAGGATGTTGTTAATGTGGGAAAGTGTGGAAGGGGGAGGGAGTGGGGCATATGGGAATCC
>JAQZBX010005761.1:0-24753 GCA_029593785.1 Cabassous unicinctus
GCCAAGGGTAGCAACCAGAAGTTGGAAGTTAACAGAACTCAGAAGAGAAAGGAGAAGATGCTACCACGTGCATTGCCATGTGACAGAATAGCCAAGTGTAGGGACATGAAATGCCCCCTTCCCCCTCCCACTAGTTATTTGCTGGAAATGGTGGGGTGGAATTGGCCAGGAATTCATCCTGGAAGTTTCCACTACAAGAGCATACAGGATCTTAGGTGTAGTAATCATTAACCTGCGTACGTGTCACCCCTCACTGTTCTGAAACACTATGAGTAGAGCTGCCCTTCACTGTTCTGAAATGCTATACATATGTGCTGCCCCTTATTGTTCGAAAACACTATAAAACCTTTGTCTTCCCACTGTATGGCATGGTAGCTACCCAATCGGCTGTCATTGGGACTTGTGAGTAAAAAATGGCATGACTGCTGCTGGCTATCCTTACAGTTTCTTAGGAATACCTAAAGTATTTGGTCAGGCTTCCCGGGCTTGCCCCTCTTGCATTGCAACTGGTGTAGTCAGCAGGATATACCAGAGAATCCCATCAGGGTTAAGGTGGTTGAAAGCATTCCAGATACTGTAGGGGAGACCCTACAGTACCTGGGAGTTTTTGGGGGAAATCCTGGGGCAGGCGAGCATGTTGATATGGTATGAGCTTGCTCAGGTGGTAGACACTTGGGAACTCATGAGGGAGTTGGGGGATGCCCCATACACTCCTGCTGGATTAGTGCAGTGAGAGAAGAGAATAGAGGGAAATTTTATTAAGAAAGAGCAATGTGTGGTGGCTGCAGCCATTGCATGGCCCTTCTTTGCCTTGCAGTTAGCAGCCAAAGCAAGGGCAAGGTGACTGTAGGAAGAGGTAAGGTTGGAATGAGATCTCCAAATAGTACAAGCAGATCAGAAGGAAGATTTAACTAAGAAACTGGAGGAAGCACAGGAAAAGGTGGAGACAATGGTCTGTCGATATGCTTGGGTTAAAGGAAAGAAGAATTACAACTAAAAAGGAATTTGGAGACTTCTACCTCTGCCTTAGTGACAGGTCTCTCTGAGCAACTAGATAAGAAGGAGATAGTGATTCAGGTGTAGAAACTATGGAAAAATCATTAAATCATGCTAAACTGCTTGTGCAAAGGAAGGCTAAATCACAGATACAACATCCTACACAAGCAGAAGTGCTAAATAAGGCACTTGTCAATGAAACCATGCATGTAAGAAAATATTCTGCCAAAGAGTTAACTAAGATAAGGAAAATATTCTGGTAGCAACTCTGCAAATCCCCTGCTACATGAGGACTGGGCTAGTGAGAGCTGATAGAATTAGTTTAGCTGCTGGAGAAGTAGAAAAACTTAGCAACATTAATTTTCTCTGTTTTGTTTCCATGCTAATTCTAATTGGGCTTGGATAGCCACATTGATAAAATTAGTGCTGGTGAAATTTAGTAAATTTGAACTGAACAGCTCTATTAAAGTAAGAGAGAGAGAGAGAAAAAAGAAAAATGCTAGCAGCTTTTGTACGCCTGCAATTAAAAATATATTACAAAACTGAAAGTCCATAATGCTTGTGTTAACTGTAGAGGAGTTTGAATGGGATGTTACTTTGACAGTGTTTTAAGTTTA
Organism: Cabassous unicinctus; assembly: GCA_029593785.1. Lineage (NCBI taxonomy): Eukaryota > Metazoa > Chordata > Mammalia > Cingulata > Chlamyphoridae > Cabassous > Cabassous unicinctus. Next base: position 1,614 of record JAQZBX010005761.1, read on the forward strand.
ATCATATTTTATTTTGATCAGAAATTTTATCAAAGTTTTAAAAGGAACTTTCAGTTTCTTAATCAATAGCTTACTCCTAAACTTCAAGCCTGTGTAAGTGTACTCCTGAAGAGTAATAATCCAGAATATATAAGTGTTAAATGTCTGTCTAAACTGCTAAATTAGTGCTTAATTGCATTTATACTGCTCAAGTATCCTAACTGGTTGCTGATTATTAATAAAAATGTTTCTAAGAACGAGCTTGCATATTACAGGCAACATGGATTCCAGAAGAGATCTTATAAGCAGTAAAATCAGAGTTGTGAAATGATGGAAAGCTTGGAGACAGCCATACCAAAAGAGTAAGATTCTGACTCAAATTAGTGAGCTTTATGTTTCTGTTGGTGTGTCTTAACTCTTTTTGTGTTCGTCTGTTTGTTCAGTGTATATTTTGATACCTCCAGATGGTAATATTAAGTTAACAAAAGAAAATTCTTAAAAGTGCTCTATTCAAATGGCCAAAAATTAAGCAAGCACTTATATTAATAAATAAATATGGATACTAATAAGATAAATTAACATTATATGTGTTAAATCTTTGAAATGATGAAAATTGTAAGTTTAGACTAATGAAATTACTACAAATCTCTTTTTGAAAAAAAATGTTTTTGCCTAAATTGAAATGAAGAGTTTATTTTTTCTTCACAGAACAGAATGAGGGATATGAGACTTAAATGGACATAGAAGTAAAATGTTTGTGGAAGTGCTGACTAAAATTTGATAAGTTTGTTTAAGGGAGTGTGTTTTGTCCTAAGATAAGATGGCTGGTTTTCATAAAATCAGAATGGAAGCATGTAGGACAAAACTTGAATGCATATGCCAAGTTGTAGAAGGTATTGTAGAAGGTAGCATTAAGTAAGGGAATGTGTTCTGTGAAGGTGAAATTTGTCTTGAGGTGAAGTAAGTATAGCCTATGTGGTTATGGCTAGTTATAAGAAGTTTGTAAAAGCATTGTTTAAACTGAAATATGTAAATAGCTAATTCCAAGAAGCCATTATTAAATAGAAACTGAACTGATGTTGACAACAAAAAGTAACTTCATAACAGGAAAACCTGTCAGAGTCCACCTCAATCTGCATATTAAAGTGGTGGTAGGAATTTAAGTTTTCATTAAATAATGGAGAAAGTAGTTTTTCCTGTACTGCTAAAATAAAATACCTGTTAATTAATGTAATCATGGTAAAGGTGTAAAAGTGAAAAGTAGAGTAATGAGATGGTTGAGTTCATTTGATATGTTATACGTTGAATGAAACATGTTTAGAAATTGTTATAAAATTAAAAGGAATTTTCCAACCTGTTAAAGTTGTATGGGTAAAATGTACATATGAATACTTAAGATTGTATAAAATTCCCCAAAATTTAACAATGCTTTCTGCAAAATATTAGATAAAAATATAATATTGTTAATCATGGTTTTAATTATTTAAAAAAAATGGTATGTGTCACAGAAACAACCTCTTCACCTGGAAATTGAGGCAGATGCTTTGGTGCATATTCATCTGATTTGCCCCACCTCCACTAACAAGGAAGCTCTATGGCTGCAGAAAGAGAGTGGCCATTGGAGACAGCCAGGAGTGGTGCATAACAGTACATTATCATAAATTAAAGTAACATCACTGCTGTATGCAGCAGTCCCAAATTTTGCTGGTTTGTTGCAAGAAATTATTACCCAGTTATGTCACTATCACTTTGTTCTAGATCTTGCTAAGGCTTTCTTTAGTATCTCCTTAGTTAAGTCAAACCATCTTGCATTCACCTTCATGCAGGGAGGCCATCGGTGGACTTTGCAGTGCTTCCCCAAGGCTATCTGCATAGCCCAACCATCTGTCCTGGCCTGGTGGCAAAGGATCTGGCTGTGTGGAAGAAACCTTTGGCTGTAAACCTATTTCATTTTATTGATGATATTATGTTACCCATTAATTCTCTTTCAGAATTAAAACAAGCATCAGAAACAATGGTATCTTATCTTAAGAGCCTGTGATGGGCAAACAATTGGGACAAGCTGCAAGGTCCCTGTTGCTCTGTCAAACTCTTAAGCATTCTTAAAGTACAATGTTTTCCCACACCACAAACTCCAAAACAATTAACAGCCTTTCTGAACTTGTTGGGGTATTGAAGATCTTCATCCCTTATTTAGCTCAGATATTAAAACAATTGTATGTGCTAACCAGGAAAGGTTGTGCATGGAAATGAAAAGAACCACCCCCCGCCCCCCCCAAGCAGGCTGCTTTTGAAAAAGTAAAAAAGGGCAATAACACAGGCTAAAGCAGTAAGGGAGGTAGAACCTAACTTACCCTGTGAATTGGATGTGGCCAGCACCAATATTGGCTTTGGGTGGTGTTTGTGGCAAAGACAACATTCTAAACAAATACCCCTTGGGTTTTAGTCGCAATTGTGGGAAGGGGCAAAGTACGATATAGCCCCCTAGAAAAGCAACTATGTGCAGCATACCACACCTTGTTGCAAGTGAAAGGCTTAACCCAATATTGTCTGGTCACTCTGAAGACTGCCATCCCTATCTAGGGGTGCATTGCAAATACTAAAAACAAGAAAGAAACAATGGACTGTCATTGGCTGCCCTCTATGGGGGAGGGATCTGTGGAAGGACATCTGGGACACCTGCAAGCAGTGACAAGTAACTGTGTCTCACATCCCTGCCCATGTCTCTAACACCTAACTTGGGAATGTTGAGGCAGATACCCTCGTGAAGATCCAGAGCCATACCATTGAAACCCAAGAAACAGCACAGTAGCTCCACAAGAAAAGTGGACATCATGGCTGTCAGACTCTGTGGCAGCAGTTCCAGCTGCCTGTTACTCGCCAACAGCTCATGGACATCACCTATGAGTGTCCATTGTGCTCACTCTGACCACTGTGACACTGGATGAGACATATTGGTCAAGTACAGACTCCAGTAGCATGATGACAAGTGAATTACATTGGTCCTCTCCCACTCTTGGAAGGGGCAAGGTATGCTTTCACTGCCACAGACTGCCGCGGAACTCTTGTAACTAGCCAGCTACTATTTGCTGCCTAGAAAATGTAAGTGCCCTATATGGGGTGTCAGCCCAAATTGACAGTGACCAAGGAACTCCATTTACCAGTTGCTTCAGGCAGTCTTAGACTATGGGACGTTTTATTGAAATGATGAATGGCTTTTTAAAGAAACAGTTAACAGGTAACAAGGAATATTTACAACAATGGACCAAGTTTAAATTCAGTGCTGTGGTCTCCAGTTAACATGCTAATAGATGAGTTAAAGTGCCAGCACTCTATAGCCCAAAAGGGGAAGTAACACTAATTTGTTGTTGACTATGACTCAAACTATACAATCCCAGGAAAAATGAGGTCATTTGGCCATGGTATTGGCCTATGCAGCCTCACTGGTTGGGAATCTTAAGCCCAGGGGAAATAGGAGTCTATCATTGTTATAAAACCACAGGTTATACAACAAATGCCAATAAGAAATTTTATTAGTAGCCCTATGTGTATCTATGTGATTTTTTTTGTGCCTAAACTAGTTTTTAGTGTAACTAATGGAAAACTCAGAGAATTTAGAAGGAAAAATGTATGGTATTAGAAACTTCCTCATAAAACCCACATACCTTCTCATAAAACCCACCTACCTAGTACTTTGTTATTTACTAATTGAAATGTTGCCTATATACTGTTAAACCCACTTAATCTGTCCCTGTCCGTATGAAACAACAGGAAGAAATCTCTAATATGAAATGGTTATCCCCCAAAATTATGTGATTTCACTGTCAAGCATTAATGTTTAATGTTGTGTATTTGTTATCTCTATTATTCTGTTGTCTTTTATATTGTTGTTGTAAAATCTGCATGCAATGTTCCAATGCCCTAACTGCTCAGGTGGTATCTTGGAAGATTTACACATAGAATGGAAAGTGGAAGAGGCATTGGGGTGGAGTGTAGGGAATTGAAATGCTTGTTTCCCCCTCCCACCAGTTATTTGTGTAGATTGCTGGAAAGGGTGGAGTGGAATTGACCAGCAATCCATCCTGGAAGTTTCCACTAAAGCACACACATGACCCTAGGCATAGTAATCATTATCCTGCATATGTGCTTCCCCTCACTGTTTTGAAACACTATAAAGTTTTGTGCTTCCCCTCACTGTTCTGAAACACTATAAAGCTTTTATCTTCCCACTGTACGGCATGGTAGCCAACCAACTGGCTGTCATCAGGACTTGTGAGTAATAAATGGCATGACTGCTGCTGGCCTTCTGTGTGGTTTCTTTGGAATATAAAAAGTATTCAGTCAGTCTTCCTGGGCTTGACCCTCCTGCATTACACCAAGGAACTCAAAGATTGCTGACCAGCCAGAAGATACTGACTCAGGGAGGAAGCAAGCCGTCTAGCCTCTGAACCATGAGCCTATACATTTTTGTGGTTAAGCATGGTATTTGTTTTAGCATCCAGGAAACTAAAATACACTCTGTTTGTTTGAATAGATTAGACATTCTTCTGTTTTTCTTTTTTGTATGTTTGTTTGTTTGTTTGTTGTAGTCAATATATGGTCAGATTTACCCACATGCTTACAGTTTCTTTTCTTGCAATTGTTTTTGGTATGTCAGAACTTATTTTTGTAACATTTTCTTACTCCTTGAAAAAACATACTTTTGAAAATTATTTAGTGAGATTTATTGCTGGTAAGCACTTTGGGGTTCTTATATGACTAAAAATGTCTTAATTTCACTTCTGTTTTTGTATGATATTTTTGTCTTTTATATCAATTTCAGTCAATGGACATTTTAACTTGGAATTTTGAAGAAAGTATTCCACTATCTTCTCATTTTTGTTTTTGTTATTGAGAAGTATGTATTTACTTCTTTAGGTAATTTATCTTTTGCATGCAGCCACTTTTAACACCTTCTCTTGCCTTTGGTATTTAGTTTTAATATGATATAGCTAGGTGTGCATTTATTTTAACTTACCCTTTGTGGTTCTATTGTGTGTGTTGAGTTTAGAATGTATAAGTTTCTTATTAGCTGAAAACTCAACCATTTCTTCTAAAATATTTCCTTTTCCTCAATCGTTAAGTTTTATCACTCTTTATTCCAAGTCTTATTATCCATCTTTCATATGTTCTAATGCTTTGGTCTTTGGTCTGTTTTCTGGATAATGTCTTCATTCCTTATAGTTCATTAATTGTCTCTTGAGCTGTTTCAAATATATTTTTAGTTACTTATGAATTTATAATTTAAATAATCTGCCTTTTATTCCATAACTTTTATAACTCTCATTTTGATCCCTTTCCTTAATTATTTTAAAATATTGGCAAACTTAGTTTGCATTTTGTATCCCAAACATCTAATTCTTGAAATCTTGGAAGAGGGGACAACAATTTTAGCAATGGCTATTTCTGCTGACTTTTCATCAAGATGACTTTTATATCATGTGATTTGTTGTCACCATTAGCTCATATTTCTTTACTCTTGATCTAAAGATATTCCATTAAACCTGTGTCAAGAAAGTCTTCTCAAGAGAGGATTTGTACCTAGCTTTTGTAAGGCTCCTGAAGGCATTGTCAAATATGGTCACTTAAAAATTTTTTTTTAATATATTGTTTGCATTTTAGTGTGAATTTGAATAAATTTGCATAACAGTTTATGGTTACAAATATTTTTGGAGAATTTTTATGCTCTTCCTAGTTCCCAGGCCAAGACAATCATATTATCTTGTGCTTCTCTTTTAAGGGCAGGTTTATTTGTTTGTTTTTTTTCCTACTAGTCTACCCATTCACTCAGTGGATTCTGCTTTATTCAGGGGCTTTCCTCAAATTCCTCACACTAAGGGAACTTAGGCCCTTTTTTCTGGTATCCTTGTAGCTACTGAGACTGAAAGCTCATGTCATAGGGGATCAGCAAACAATGCCCCAGGTCAGCCACCAGCTTCGATACCTGTTTCCCACCTTGAACACTTTGAATTTGTGCTCCTGTGTTATTTTTGGCTCTGCTGGGATATCACTGACACACGTTCAAAGCTCATCTCCCAACCCTCACCTAACCTTGCTTCCTTTTCTACTGTGCCCTGATGTTTCAGTCTGTTTCCATTCCACAACCGGGAGAGATGTTAGGTCTAATGAAAAGGTCTAACCAGACCTTAAACTCTGAAACTGGGAACAAGCAGCCCCAGATGCTTACTGGGGAAGGAAACATTCAGTGGCAGGGGTCCCTCCCCTTGGGGTGGATAAATACCCATTTCAGGTAGCACAAATTTGTCTTTGTTCTCCCATGCAAAATGGAAGAGTTGCCACCCAAGGACCTGACCAGTTTGGCCTCCTAGGGGAACCAGCCACAATGGGATCTCTTCCTCTGCTCTTTTGGATGCTTTGTGCCGTATAAATAATAAAGTGGTTGGTCATTTGCTGAAAGTTTCTGTTGTGCCCGAGCTTGTGTTCCCACGATGTACCACGTAGCAACTCGTTCCACAAAGTAACCTCATCAAAAGGTTCTATTTACAAGGGTTCACACCCACAGGAATGGGTTAGATTTAAGAACACGTTTCTCTGGGTTATATAACTCTAAGCCACCGTAGGGCCCTTAAATATTTTCTTTGTCAATATGTTGTTATAATATGTGAAAATGCTTATAAAATATTAACTGAGCAAGTGAAAAAGTAATTTGCAGGGTGGCAGGCAGAGGGTGATCGAATTTTGTTTATTATAAATTATATATATATAGAGAGAGAGAATGCCTATTGTGCATGTCAAAATATATCTCTCTGTGTAATAGAATTGAAAATGACTTCTATTTTATTTTGTATACATTTATAATTTTAAAAAATATTTTTCTCTAAAAAATAGGCATTACATTTTTATAAAGACAAAAATAATCACTTAATTATATATACCTATTTGTGAACTCCTTTTCGTGATACTTTTGAAATAATTTCAGGAGGATGGTACTGAGTTTCTGGGATAGCTCCCAGGATTGCATTTTTCTTCCCCAATCAAATAAGGATAATATGGGAGAAAGATACTGGGTGCACTGGAGGGTGTATTTGTTCTGCTTAACATAATAAATTAGTGAACCCTTCTATTTGCATAGTGCTTTGGGGGATACACAGACATAAAAATCATTTCTGCATTTAAGTTTAAAAGATCTCCTGCTCTTAAGATAAAAAATGATCTCAGCTTTCAAGGTGACATACTAATAAGGAGAGCAAAGTTCTGCGAGGAATCTAGTATTGTTGCTTAGGTGTTAGGCAAAGAGTCTTCTCCCTTGACCCTGCTACAGCTAATGAACTTAGGCAAGCCAGCTAAACTCTCATTTTGTGAGCTTCCTCATTTGTCAATGTCATTTCTGCCCTACCTAATTCACGGTGGTGTTGTGATGATAAAGCTTGGTCACATGCAAAATAGTGCCAAACAAAAATTAAAGCTGTTTATGTTATGTGGAGGCATTTACTAAGATCTCTTGCTTAAATGAAAGTACATTCATAACACAAGCAGAAAGGATAATAGTCAACTGGTAGTTCTTCTCACTGTTCTCTGCTCATAGACTATAAACTCATTTTTTTTTTTTTGTTTAATTACAAAACATAATAGAAAGAAGATTTAAAGATTAGCATCATTACTAGGAATAAATTCACCTACTTGTATCTAAAATCATCATGTGACTAGGTAGGATTTTTGGTGTGGCAAAAATTTGCACCATACCATAACTCATGGGATGAAGAGTCCAGTGGTCTCTAAGGTGCATTCTGGGCAAATTTACATGGTGGCTGAAGAGCCTCTTGAGAGAAAATGGCTGACAGTTTTTCTCTTTCTGCCTTCAATTTCACTGTTATTGATGGATAAGGATGGTCTTTACTGACACTGATAAGCAGAAAAGGATTAAAAAGTTCCTCTGAGGGAATTTACTGAGTGAAACGGCTATGTAGGAACTCTGTTGGTGATAAGGGTTCAATGTGTCATTTGGATTGTCATGTGAATGTGCATTATGAGAAGCATGACATTTTTATGATTCCAGAAATATTTCCTAACATCTCTGAACAATTAATATATATTTAGCAATATTTTATTATTTTATATGTACAATATACTGCATTATGCACTTTGGAGACTATGTAAGTAAATATGTGCAAAAACCATCCTCCAAGTTATTGCATGCTAAAAAAACATAAGTTACACACATTAATAATGATATTATGAAGAAGAAACTGATAAATCCCAAACTTATAGATTAATTTATATGGAAAAGTAGACGACAGAGATATTACTTCTCTTATTTGGAATCAGGAAAGGTTCTACAAAAAAGATGAGATTTGAGTAGAAAATCAAACCATAAAATATAAATAGTATGTAGTTTTGTGTGATATGGAGATATAGGGCAAGGCATTCAAGCTTGAGGAACTTGGATGGCTAAGAGGACAGACACTAAAAAACAGGACAGATTTGTATAGCAATGGTACTCCTTTTGAAAAAGATTGGAATGGGAGAATTTAATAAAATAGTTTAAAAGAAGGCTTGTGCCAGAACATCACAAGTCTTGATTATTGAGTTACAATTAAAATGTTCATTCCACTTGCAATAGAATCTCCAAGAAGATATAAAGGAGCAATCTGGCATCATGTAAGAATTGCATTGGGTTGAAAAAATATTATACTCAGCATGACACATTGGAAGACTTTGTGCCATTGTTCAAGTAACAGAGATAATGAGATTGGAAAACAGAATATGAGAAGTAGGAATGGTGAGAATAGGCAAAGGCCAAACATACTTCAGAGAAGGAACTTGGTAACAGCATGGGTTGTACTATACAGGTGTTTTGTCATATACTTTGGATATATAATTTTCTTCTGGATTGGTCAAGTTCCCTGTCTTTCTGTTTCTTTTTCTTGGATGGCCTGTGACGTAATTCTGTCCAGAGCTTGGAGATGCAAAAGGGACATAGGAGCAATTTACACTGACACATAGATGCTGTACCAGTAAAAAGGAAGCTTTGCAAGCTTGCACCTGCTATATAACCCATGGTATCTTGATGGCCACACATCTTCAGTCACAACTTACATACAAATGTGCACACATTTCTTGAGTGCATATAATTCAACACTAAAATCCTTATGGTTAGCTGAAAATACCAGAATATAAGGAAAATAAACACAGAGGAATAGTTCAGCCTGAACAGTGTGGTGGTCCCTTTTAATACATCAGAAGTGGTTTCTTTGCTGCCTTATGGTCTTTGGGTATTGTAACCGTTGGCCAATTTGATGTAATTATGAATTCCAAAAATATAATTGGATCATGCTTGTAAACTGATCTGTTAATCTGGGCATGATTATGTTATGATTAGGGTGTTGAGCCCCACCCCTTGGTGGGTGGGGAATCAAATATAAAAGCCATGGCAAGAACAGTTTTGGAAAGCAGTCTTTTGAGAAGCAGTTTTGATGTTGGAAAGAAGACCCCAGGAGAAGAGAATCAAGCCGTTTGCCTGATCATCTACAGCTGAACTTGTGGAGGAAACAGGAGCTAAGCCCGGAGAGAAAAGCAGCCCCGGGAAGAGAGGAACCCCAGAAGCCTGAACCCTGGCAAATGCCAGCAGCTGTCTTGCTCTAACACGTGGCAATGGACTTTGGTGAGAGAAGAAACATAACGCTTTATGGCCTGGTATCTGTGGACTTCTACCCCAAATAAATACCCTTTGTAAAGACCAACCCATTTTTGGTATTTCACATTAGCACCCCTTTGGCTGACTAATACAGGTATGGTTATAGTATTTGTAGGCTTGGGTGGTGAAGAACTGAAGATAACTGGTGCTGGAGAGAAGAACTGTATTTTTTTTTATTCTGGCAGCTTGCTAATTTTGTAAAATGGTGATTGAGTTGAACACAATCAAAGTACAATGACTGATCTCTCCTTCCTGGATGAATGAGCAGATGATTAAATATTGATGTCAGCATCTTTGAATATTTCCAAATGTGCCGTGTTTGGCTACAGCTTCTATTTGAAAAGATGCTGTGTTTGGGTTGTGGCCTGAAGCTTTGAATTGTTACTTGGTCTATCCTTTCTTATACAGACCTCTTAGCATTCAAACGACAGGTTTGGTAAAATACTAGTTAGGCTGAGTCCTGCTTATCTCCATGCCATCATCTTTAGATGAATCCAATGTTTCAATTCTTTTTTTTTTTTTTAATGTTTTTTAGCTGATGTTCATGAAGAGCAATGTCCTTAGAACTGTACTGTTACTTAAAGAAAATCCTATCTAAGAAGGTGTGTTTCTTTTCCAGATTGTGTCACACCATGCTTTGGGTCTTGTGCTAGAAAAGTAGAATCAAGTCTCAAATAATGCGTTTTTAGTTATATCCTCTAGTATTATAGATGTAAGACAATATTGCATCATTCCTCTGTGAATGAAAAATATCTTTTACCTGCTTTATGATACATAGTAGTGACCGTGCTATATCCGATTTGTTTTTAATGATGTTATTCTAGAATGCTTTCCTTCCAGATGATGATTGAGAAGCCTATAAAAAATGATGCCTAGTACCATAACAGTAATAGAACTTGCTGTTTTCTGGGATTTTTGTTTTTTACTATTTTTAATGGAGTGTGCTGGAGATCTCCATAATTTTGTTCAGATGACTACAGAACCTAGAAAACCTGTTGCTGCTATTGATGCATAACATACTGGTATTGGTCTTTATATATATATGCACATATATGTCTTTATATATGTGTATGTGTATTTATTATAAATTATGTATATATATAAATAAAAATTTGAACTTTTGGAAACTTTAGCTGTTCTAGAAACGTTAAACTTAATTTTTTTTCCCATTTGAACAAGGGGAATGCACTGAATTAAATATGTAAGTTCTTATCTACATGGGTTTGATTACAGAAACTAATAATGCATTCTCTAAATTAAAAACAAATTACTTTCACATATGTAGGTCATTTTTATATATTTTAATAGAAATTAGGGTCTCCCCAATTTGAGAGTAAAATTTTTAAAATTCTCTGCTCAGTTTAAGTTTAGAGATGTTATCATTTTTACATGTGCTACCAATGTAACAAATAAATAGTTGCTCTAAAGCGTATATTAAAAACAAATTATATCCTAAAAGTGAGTAATAAGCACTACTTTCTTTTGAGGGCATAATTTGTTTTTAATGTGTGTTTTTTACTGTGTGATTTCTTTTCTTTTTGCATAAATGTAATTTGTTTTCACTTTTGTAATTTTGTACCAGATGTCAATTAAAATTTTATTCACAATCAGGCAAATGGTTCTATTTAAGTTTCTTATTTAATCCAACTTGAAGTGTGTGCCCAAGAAGCCCTTTTCAAATAATTAGAAACTATCTTTAGTTTAACCTACATCATGTGCTTATATTTTAAAACTCATGTGAACAGGCTTCCTAGCAATTACCTGAAATCTGTCCCTGAGCTTTTGACATTAAACAATTAAGCTTTATTTCTTGACTTTCAATTAGTATATTCAGTATCCCACTCCATACTTGATAAGTTGATTAATGAATCACCAAAGCAATTTTAATCCTGTCAAAATAATGGAAAACTCATGACATTTGTTCTTATTAACTGTATTTAAAATGTTAATTCAGGCTCTGAGGCAGAGTTTAGCATTGGGGATCATAAAGAATGATGTGTAGTGGGAGAGAGAGGGATAGGTGTCTCCAAAAACTGCTAGAGGTAGTTCTGGGAGGAGAGTTAGGTATGGGCAGCCCAGAAAGCCTATAACCCTTCATAGGATTTGTTTAGCTTCATGGTTAGGTTATATAATACTTTTGATTATTGAAATGCTAGAAAATATTTGGTCCAGAAACACTCCTTAAATTCTTCCAAATGTAAAAAACTGCTATCATGTTATTGTTTGGACATCCAATACTGCTTTCCATTCCTCTAGAAACCAATTTTTTTTTGCTGAAACATTTGTCTGCTGCCATGTAGGCAAGGCTTAGGTGACAGAAGTCACAGAATTTCAAAAGATCAGCAGAGGCAGAAAAAAAAATCTTTAAAGAGCCTTGGGGGCACACATAGAAATAACTCACATAGAAAAATTGAACCAATGATGAAAAATTCCTCCTTTGATGTTTTACAGAGGCAAATAAAATGTGGAAATAATGTTGCTCAAAGTAAAATTTCTCTTGTAGTTGTATAAAACTACTGCCATATAGGATTGCATACTGTGTGAGGTGAAAGGTTAAAAAAGGATTTGTGTAACAACCTTTTTTTATTGTGGGGTCAGATTTATTGATACCATATGTCTTAGTTTGCCAAAGGGCTGCTGATGCAAAGTACCAGAAATGGGTTGGCTTTTTTAATGGGAATTTTATTTAGGGTAAAAGTTTATAGTTCTGAAGCCATGAAATGTCCAAATCAAGGCATCATCCGAGATGCTTTCTCATCAAAGTCAGCTGCCACTTGGTGAAGCAAGATGGCTGGGGAATCTCTGCCTAGGTCTGTGTCTTCCCCTCCAGGCTCACCATCTCTTGGAGTCCAGATCCCTGAGCTCAGCTCTGAGCAACCAGGCATAGGGCTTGTCTCTTTTTGGCCTCCTCTCTCAATCTCAGCTGCTCGGTTTTCTTCCGGAGTTCCGCTGTGAGCTATCAGACATACGACAGGGCTCCTCTCCTAAGCCTTGAGCTGCTTTGTTTGCCCAGCCCCCTTGGGGGCCTCTTTCTGTGCCTCTGTGTTTTTCTGATTCCAGACTCCATGACTTCTCTCAGCCCTCAGTCAGGGCCTCTCTGTTTTCCTGAAGTCCTCTTTCAATACGGCGGCTTCCGTTTCCTCTGTGTCTCTCACTGTGTCTCCGTTTATATCAGACCCAGCAAGAGACCAGAGACCCAAGCTGGCTCATGCCTCACTGATATAGTCCAATCAAAAGGCCCCACACCCACAGGAATGGAGTAGTTCATAATCCTTCTCCTTTTGGGATTCATAAAAGAACTTCAGACTATCACACCATATATCATGGGATATAGTGCCACTGTCTATTTTTTGGAATAAATGAAATTTTTAGAGTGTAAACATCAGAAGTAATTTGCACCTAGGCCCTTAGACCTAAAATATTTAAAACACAAATGAATATGTATGATAATTTCAAAGAATTAAAAAAACTATTGTTTTTCAGGACTCACTTCTCTGGTGAATTGGAAATGCAGGAAGGTTAAGTTCTATAGCTCACAATACTACCAAAATACTGTCATTAGCCAGGTTTCTTCTCCCCACTTAAATATCTTAAAGTAATTTGCTATGTTCCAGGGCCAGTGTAACCTAGCCTTCTAGAGTACTACCCTTCACTCCCTCTGGCTCTCCAATCAAAATATTTCAGTTAAATGGAAATCAATCATCCTTCAACCTTTTCCATTAACATATTTTGGCTGGGCTGTTTTTCTCCTGTCTTCAGCCAACTTCCCAACTCTAGTTGAGCTTGTTCACTATTGACTACACTTGCCCTATTGCACACTTCCTGTACTGTTTTTCCTGAACTGTCATTTAGTCTTTGATAAGCATCTCTACCCTCTTTCTCAGTTGTAAATGAAGGAGCTCCTTATCATAAATGAGAAAATTCTCTTCACCTCAATTCTTATCCCAGGAGAACAACACTTTTACAGAATTACTCTTACCATTTTCAAAACCATTTCCTTATCTGAAACCCACACTCCCTTCCAAAATAACACTTTCCCACAGAGTGTTTCTCAAGGGAGGCTTCACCTTCTCATATAGCCTGTGTCTTTTCAAAAGAAAAGGCAAAACGAGCAGGACTCTGTTCACCAATTCCAGATCCCGGTTCTGTCTTCTTCATCCCTCCAGGATACACTGTTTTGAAGTCTCATGAATGTCATGGAGTCAGATTCTAAATTTTTCAGAGGTAAGCTTCACAGCATTCCCTATATCTACATCACTGTTTCTGTAAGTTGTGTGGTGTCCCTTTACCTCTTTCCATTACTGTAGACATTGCACACCCCCTACCATTTTCTCTTTCTTCTTTATGATCTGTTATAGTATTTGGTTGTGTATTATTCATAGAGATAGCAAATTGTCCATCTTGATGTCCAAGTTCTTTGGTTAAAATTCCCCATCTTTCTTTCAAAAAGATTCAGACACCAAGATCTTTGTTAACCACATATTAATAAAACCTATTTTTAAAATACCAAAACCATTGATTCTTTAAAAATTTGGAACATTCCAAATCTATCAAATATCTGTCTTTTCAATGGTCAGCCACCCACAGCACCTCAGTGCTGACAAGAGTAGCTGGAGAGTCATACTTATTTCCATATTGCACTTACTGTATTTCATGTTAATCAGCCCCCATGTACATCCTAAGTACCTCTCAGGTATTTTTTAATTTTTTTCTCACTATTGTACTCCCCACCTGTCTATTTCAAATCTTTTCTGACAGGAATTATGTGTGGAATCATTGGCCCTGGATTCTAAATCTTTTTCATTCATTTTTCAGAGAATAATCTTCTCATAGATGATTGAAGCCATGCTTCTTAACTCACCATATTTTCACTACCCACAGCAATCAGCATTCTCTTCATAGCTTTTCACAATATCTATGGATCATTACTTATCATTTCTTATCTCCTCTCCAAAGAGAGTTGACTGTCCTCATCTTTCCAAGGCTAAAGTCTTGCCTGTTCCTTGCCCCTCCCCACCTTTAAGCTTTTGAGTCCCTCTTCTGTACCATCTTTCAGGATGAATGTGATGTAGAGATAAAGAGCTTTAGGCTCCTGGAATTCAAATCCTTATCCTGCCACTTATTAACCACAAGGATAATTACATAACCTTTATTTTTGTCAGATTTCTCATCTGTAAAAGGGAAATGATAATAATGATACTTCTTTCATAGGGTTATTGTGAGGATTAAATAAGATAATATAGATAAAATTCTTATATCAGTGGTAAGCACAATGTTTTCTTTCATTATTGTCAAGTATTTCTCCTATTTCTAGCAACTCCATTTTTTTTTGTATTCTGCTAGTCCTTTATTACAACTTATAAAAATGGTCAGATCACTCTTATTTATAAAAAAAAATCTCCAGAACTGGCAAATATAATTAAAATAAGATGAGCTATCATAAAATATCTAATTTAACAAGTTTTGTGCATTTATTTTTTTGTATTTAGCATCATATAGGTAGGATACTCTGCAGACTGATATACAGAAAGCACAGTTTTTAAAAATATATTTTTAATTGATAGTGACTGTCTTATTTAATATAAATATTAATAATTAGTTATAATTGGAGAAAATATGTTGTAAAGTCTGCCCCTTGACCCTTTTACATGAAGATGGTATTAAAGACCATTCACATATATTATACTTAGTGTATCTACAATCATTTCTACATGACTTTAAAAAATCTTTTCATTTTTGGTTTTTGAAAGGAGGTATCTTAATTTTCCAGGTTGCTATGACAAATACCATACCATGGTATTAACAACAGGAATTTATTGCCTCAGATGTTAGAAGATATCCGAGCTAGAAGATTTGCTTCCTCCTGGCTGGCCAGCAACCCTTGGTTCCTTGACTTTCCTGTCACTTTAAAATGCTCTCTCTTTCTCTTCTGGGTTCCCACTTGTTTCCTGCTTCTCCCTGTGGACTTCTCTATATGCCTTCAGTAATAGAATTAAGACCCATACTGATGCAGTTGGCCACACCTTAACTGAAGAAAACACAATTTCAAAAGTCCTATTTACAACGGGTCCACACCCATAAGAATGGATTAAGAACTTTTTCTTTTTTTTAAAATAGGGTACATGATTCAACCTACCACAGGAGAAAATGTCTTCCTTTTAGATCTTCAAACTCTGTATTCCCTGTTCTGCCTAGAATAAATACACATTCTTGCTTGAATCTTAATTGAAGCATATGAGTTTGTCTGTTTTTTCCAACCCAGCAGATGTTCACCCGGTTCTATCTACATTTCTCAGTTGCTGTTGATATCTGGCTGTGAGGTTCTGAAGAGCCCTTATAGGGATGACATCAGAATTTGAAGATCCTGTTGGGTACCTAAGTCACTGAAGAATATATTATAGTTTCCTTCCATAAATGTGATGCTTATATACTTAAAAGAGAAATACATATATATATACATTTGTACCTGTTAACATTAGATATGAAAAATAATATATGAATGTAAACATTCAAGTATAAAGAATATTAGAAAACAAAAGTTTCCCTATTGTGAAACTTTGCAGAGGTGTAAGACATTGAAATAATAGTTTAAACCTTAAAAAGGTCATTTGCAATTCATATTGAACCCTATCTGCGTTGCAGTCATTTTAAAAGGTTTTGTGCATCAGAGTAGAAAAAGAAATTGCCTTAATCTAAATGTAGTCTTGCTACAACCATCTGGGACAAAAATATGAAATTGGATTCTCTTTCATTCGGTATGTTCTGCCTTTGACCATTATTTACAACCCCAGTGGCACTGTTTCAAAAGTACAGCAGAGATTCTATGTTTAAATAATCAAGAATCACAAAAGTAATCTGCTATGACAGGAAAAAGTCATGGTGAATAGTTTTAATGTCTAATGAGATTTGTCTTTAAGCTGTTAGATAACTTTATTTAAACCTAAGCTAAAAAAAAATCCAAATTTCCTTTAGCAAAGTTTTGGACCTGGATATACATGAAAGAAGGTTCCCTTAAAGAATGAACAATTGAGGATGCATATTTTTAAATTAAAATTGAATTTTAATAAATTTCTAAAGCAATATAACTAAAACCAGCAATTAATGGTGTTAGAAAAAAGTGCATACCAAATAAAATTGTATCCAGTAATTCAGTATCATTAATTAATTTATAATTAAAAATTAGACTTCAACAATTAGGTGAAAAGAACTTTTTCCCTGTGGAACAATTCTAAAATGATATGTCCTAATATAATTTCCTGATTTGAGATATTTTGAAATGTCAGAAAATATATTTAAAAAGTAAGTGCTTAAGAAACAGACTTAATCAATATGATTGCCACAAAATTATTGCTTAAAAAGGAAGTCACTATTTTACTAACCTACTTACTTATCCTGCAACCCAAGGGACTTGGTCATTTTATCCAGTATATTATATAATATCTGTTTATTTTGAGCTTGTTAATTAAGATTATGGTATGTTTTAACTTGTCAGATTTCCTTTATTTATAGAGCTTAAAATATTAATGATATACTTTAGTTGTTCGTACTCAGTAAAAGAGAAAAACTCTTTCTAGTTCACTTATTTTCCCAGAGGTTTTCATAATGTATAATAGTGACTAAAATGTTTGGATATGATGGTGATAACCCATGGTAGTCTATAGATATTCTCACACTTCATCACTCTCTTGTAGAGGTGAGTGTGATTCTTGCAGTTCTCAAATGAGGAGAAAATATAATGGAACTAATCAGGTGGTCTACTCTAGAAAGCCTTTTAGACTTTAATAGCTCTTTCATAAATAGGTTTTGTCAATAAAGAGAAAAATCAGCAACAAATTCTGTGAGTTTGCTAAGGAAAAAAATGCAATTAGCAAGTTTTATTGGTTTCTGTGTGTTTGATATTGGCCTCCCTGAAGCAAATGAGGCTTGCATGCTTCCCTTATAGTTTTTTTTTTTTTTTTTTTGATACAGAAGTTAAATGGTGATGTTTGTAAAATCATTTTTAACAGTGAGAATATTACTGTTAAAATAAAATTACCTGGGGTGGTTGGTGGGTTGCTGGGCGGCAGGGGAAGGTGGTGCATTTCCTTGATGCTGCCTGTAAAGCATTTTCTTGTCATTGTCCTGCAACTTCGCTAAGGAGGAAAGACTGACTCCCTCTTTCTTATTCCATCTCCTATTGGGCAAACCCCTATTCTGCTTTTGATACTTTCACAGTAGAAGGGAGGTAAGCCGAAGGACTTCACTAATTGTAGCAGTTTGGCATTATTTATGTATTCCAAAAATAGATATTGGATTATGCTTGTGAACTGGTCTGTTTCTCTGGGTGTGATTAAGTTATGATGAGGGCTTTGTTTGGGCCACGTCAGTAGGACGTTGCGTCCCCGCCCTACAGTGCAGAGCAGAGGAGTTGTTGGAGTTTCCATGTTGGAGTTCTGATGCTGAGTTTTAATGCTGGAGCCCAGGGAAGTAAGTACACAGAGGAACTTGGTCGTGAGGAAAGAGAGAAGGCCCCTAGAAAAGAGACAAGCCGTTCGCCTGATAGTCTACAGCTGGCCTTGTGGAGAGAAGCAAGCTTGAGCCCGGAGAGAAGCAAGCCCCAGGAAGAGAGGAACCTAGGAAACTTGAACTCTTGGCAGATATCGGTAGCCATCTTGCTCCAACACGTGGCAACAAACTTTGGTGAGGGAAGTAATTTATGATTTATGGCCTGATAACTGTAAGCCTCTACTCCAAATAAATACCCTTTATAAAAACCAACCTATTTCTGGTATTTTGCATCAGCACTCCTTTGGCTGACTAATACACTAATAAACATCCTGCCTCATATTCTTTGGGGTTCTCTTGCCCATCTCCATATAACCTTGCTAAGACTTTACCTCACTTGGAAAAATTATTGATGATTTTTCTTGCTGCTTTGAGGAACAGGCTCAGATATGGAGGATAATCCCATGATTATAACTGGTGAGTGAGTGGACCATCTTTGGATAGGGATTGCTTTTATCATCTGAATTCAGGAAGCACAAGACAGATATGGGTATCTAAAATCCACCCTTTCTCCTACTTTAAACTTTGGAATCCTTGAACAAGCAACCCCTTTCATAATGTAATTAAAAATGATTTAAAATGGAAATATCTCTGGTAACATGGACTTCTTAAATTTATACCAATAATAAATAGGGAAAATCTTAGAGAGGGAGGCAGGGAGAGCAAAATTGCCCTGTTTATGTAATTTATTAAAGAATGGAGGTTAGAGGGGTATAAAAAGAAGCCAAGGAGATTGAAGACAATTGTTATTTTCCAAATACAAAAAAGTACAATAATGGCTCAGTTAAGCACAGACTCAAGAGATCTATTATTTCTTTTTCTTTTACTCTGCTTTGCTGTGAGATATTTAGGCAACTGGGTGATCTTCTGTGGTTGTTAAATAGTTTTCCTGTTTAATGATGAATCTCCTTCCCTTGTCAGGTCTAAAGTGGGACCTAAAACCCAGTTGAAAATCCTGGTTTGAAATTGAACCTTCTATAGGCAGCAAGCCCAGTTACTATACTGACAGGTGTCATTTATAAATTAGAAATTATTAAAATTAAGCCTTGCTCTAATGGCCAATGGCTGATCAAAATCAATCAAGGAGAAAAATAAACAGCCTTTGAATGATGAGAGAACATTTTAAAATAGTAATATGTTCCTCTGGGCTTATTAGATTATATTGGATTCAGAGGTTTTACTTTTACTTGATTAAATAATGATTAAGACTTTGATTGGGTCATGTCAGTAGGACTTTGAGTCCCTGCCCCCTTGGTGGGTGGAGAATCACAGAGAAATCATACCACAGAGAAGGGAGGTTGGAGTTTTAATGCTGGAGCCTTGGGAAGTAAATACACAGAGAAGCAGATATATAAGGAAAGAGAGAAGGCTCCATTAGACATGGCAGAGGCCCCAGGAAGAGAGATGAGCTATTTGCCTGGTAGTCTACAGCTGACCTTGTGGAGAGAACAGAGCAGCTGAGCCCAGAGAGAAACTAGCCCCGGGAGAGAGATGAGCCTTATCCCAAGCTATGGCCAATATTGGGAAAAGCTGGGACCACGGAGCCTTAAGAGGAGGAGGAAGCCTGAACCCTTGCAGATGTCAGCAACCATCTTGCTCCAACACATGGCAACATACTTTGGTGAGGGAATTAACTTACACTTTATGGCCTGGTAACTGTAAGCTTCTGCCCCAAATAAATATCCTTTATAAAAGCCAACAGATTTCTGGTATTTTGCAACAGCATCCTTTTTGGCTGACTAATAGTTGGCATTAGAGTTTCCAGGCTTTGGAGTTAAGTATATTACTCTTTGGTTTACTTGTTATATATATTCTCTCAAAATATTAAATGTTTAGACTGGAGGAATAATATGGTATTCACTTGATACTTAGTGAAGTTATTTCAATAATGTAGAGCTGAGAGAAGGAAATTTAAGCTTTTAATTTTCCTTTCTCCACCCAGATTTTTATACTTTCAAATCCATAAAGAAATAAGAGAATGCTTCAGTCACCCCTGATGGGAAGTCATATACACCTGCTCAGAGCCATCTCCAGCCCTTGCCAACACCCACTTCCTTTTCTGTTGTTTGATGATTTTTTTAGTCTGCTTTCATCCACAACCTGAAGGAGATGTTGAGTCTTAAGAAAAGGCCTGACCAGACCTTAAACCCAGATACTGAGAACAAGCAGCCCCAGATGCTAATCAAAGCAAGAATTCTCAGTGAAAGGGCTCCTTCTCCTAAAGGCGGATAAAAAACATACTCAAACTGTAGAGATTTGCCCTTCTTCTCCAGTGCAAGTGTATTGTGTGGAACTTCCATCTACTTACCCCAGCCTGGAGCAGTTTTTGGTCACCCTGGGAGAGAAGACATGATAGGACTTCTTCCCCTGATCTTTTTTACTCTTCATGCTGTGCAAGTAATAAAGAAGTCATTTGTTGAAAGTTTCTTTTATGCCCTGAACTTATCTTCCCACGATGCACTGTTGTAGCAACTAGTTCAATAAAGCTATGGTAATATAATAGGAAATGTTTATATCTTAAAACAAAAACTATTTCCGCTCTAGAAGAGACAGCCTGCAGGGGACCCTGGGGGCAATTTTTTTTTTTCTGATCTGGAATTTAGGAATCTCAGAGTCAAGTTACAAAGAGTAAATAAAATGAGTTTGGGGGATGAAAGTTGTTGCTCTTCTCCCACCTCAACTAATCACAGTTAAATTGTTCTTAAAATAAGGACATATCTGCTTTCAGTATCTTTTTACTGCTAAAACAAAATTGGTTTGCTAGAAAATAAGAGAGATGTTTTATGCCCAATAAACATGCAAATTAAATATGCCCTGGAAAACAAATGAGCTAGAGAAGCTTCAGGTAAAGGAATGCATTAAAAAAAAAAATTGTTTCCAATTTAACAAAAACAAAGTTTCTTCTTAATTTGACCTTTCTACCTCTTTCTACCAACTGTGCCTTTTGGAGCACTGGCAAAGAGCTATGTGTAAAATAATTTGAAAATAGCAAAGAATGATTTAGAGTTTTTGTTAAGTAAATGTTAATAGCAACTAAAATTGGGTTTTGGCCCAAAGCTGGATGAAGAAAGATGAATTCCCAGAAAGAAGGAAAGGAACAGATGAAAAAAAAATGAGAGGCCTGGTTAGACCAAAAGTATTAATGATGAAATATGGGAGATAAGAGACAGATCTTAGGGTATTGCTAATATTAAAATATTCTAAATGTTCTATAGCCATCTCATTTTATACATAAAAGACAAAGTTGTCTATAAGGATTTTTTTGAGTTTCACTTCAGTCTTTAAATGCAAAATCAGACAAGTTCATTTGAGGGGAAGGAACAGAAGTAGGGAGACAGCATTATATTTATTTGGGTGGAAACATATTAAGAAGAGCTTTGAAATACAGCCAGTGCAACCACACATGGCTAATGATTTTTTAGCGTTTTCTGAATTTTACACTTTCTCCTTTCTTCTCACCACTTCATTTCCCTCTACATGTCATATATGTAATATTCATGCTAAAATAGTCTTAATCTAGTTTCAAATGCTCAGTTCCTCATACATAGAATATTTTGGATTTTTTTAGTTATAGAATATTTTAAATGTTAACCCTGTCAAACTTGTATATAAAATGATTTGCATGGTGATGATATTTAACAAAGGAAATGTGAAAGATCAACATCCATTATAAGAATGGCCTTCAAGTCAAATATGGCTCTTATTATATGATTCTGTAAGTATACATTCTATTAAATACATGTATTTAATATATTATGCATGTTTTAGAAAATAAAAGAAGGCTAAAACAAAGATAATTTAAAAATCAGAGCCTAATTGTCTGTGGGTGTGTGAGTGTGTATATTAAGAGAGAAAGGGATGTCATGTAGAAATAAATAAAGAAATAAAGAAATAAAGAAAATGAAAGTAGGTGAAGAGAGAGACAGAATCCAGCCTATAATTCCTATAATTGGAAGATGAGAAACAGAATCTTTTTGAACTTAAAAATAATTTCAGTTAAAAGTATGGCAAAAGTTTCTCATGTACTTAATGTCTCTAATACAGATCAATTTTTGACTTGCATGAATAATTTGAATGATCTGCTTGAGGGACAGGTTGACTAGCATAAAAAAGTGTTCTGAAAACTTAATTTTAAAAAATTCAGTGAGCTTTCTGACGTTTTTAATGGGACATGACAATATAAGGTTGAGAATCTGAATTCATGTACCAGACTTGATCTTGTAATTTTCAACACATTAATTCTTAGTAAAGAGGAGAAGAACGTTTAGGAATTTTAGAGTATTTGATAACGGAATTTGAAAATTAAAATCTGACAAATTCTCTTTTGGTTAAGTTGAGTACATTTAAAGTGTAAACAAATATGATATGAACAAAAATAGTTTCTTTTAAACTATGAACACTGAATGAGTTTCCATAACTAAACTGTTTCTGTGGGTATAAACTACTTCATTAAAAAAATGTTTACTTTTTTCCTCATATCTTCTTAAGTTAAAATATCAAGGTAAAGATGTGGTGTTAGGGCAACTAGCAAAATTAAAATTAATTAATTAAAAGTAATCTAACGATTCTGAGTCCCACATAATAAAAATGTGTTACTCAAGAATCTACTTTCATCGTTTGTAGGTAGAAAATGCTTGCTTAGCTACAATGAGCAATCCTTCATGATACAAAAATATTTTATGTCTTTAAATGGAGAGATTAAAATATGTAAAATGCTGTATTATACATTAAACGTTAAGTTTTATCATTTTAATAGTTTTTGATGCTATCTAAAGTCCACAGGATTAACTACAAGACTTAGGCCAAGACATTTTAATAGCATTTAAGGCCAGAAATCTATCCTGTTTAAAGATCTATTTAGCTTTACTGTGTAAACGACAATAGAATCAACATATCTGACTTTATTTTATGGCAAATACATGG
>JAQZBX010005761.1:24853-35914 GCA_029593785.1 Cabassous unicinctus
ACCTAGCAGTTGGTAGGTACTCAGATCTGACAAATACATAAATGGATTACCCCAAATGAAGTGTCTAGGTTACAAAGAGATAGTAGGAAAGCCACTCATTCTGCCCATTGAAGAGTGTCTCCCCAAGAATTGAGACTCACTATGTTAAAGGGTCTCTGTTCTATGTTGTTATAGCACTAGTTCTAATGAATTATAAAGCTTGTCCTAAGAATAGAAAGTACTCTTTTCCTGAACCACCACTTTAAATCCATTTGAGCTATCCCTGATTCCCCATTGTTTGAAGCAGTGTCTTCATGCAGTGAAACTACCTAAAACTCTTCATATGTGCATTTGTAGGCTTTATTTATATCTACAGAAATGTGTGTTGTCCATTCTCCCCCACCTGATATAACTCGTCAAGATCAAAGATGGACAGGGCTATGAAGGTTTCAACTCTTATAGAATACCTGCTCAGAGGAATGTTAGTGCAAGTTTCCTGACTATCTTTTTCTCTCTCTGGGAGGAAGATTCAGTCATTCCTGGTGGAGAAATGATCAAAAGGAGCCTAGTAGTTATCAACATGATAATATAAAACATTTCCTATAAAAGTCTTCCCTCAGAATCAAGTAATGAAAGAACAGATGGCACTTGCTTAGAGCTCTGAAGGATGATAGAGACTAGAGAACAACTCCACAAATGCTGAATCAAAGGAAAAGAAAATCTCCACGATCAAGTAGGAAATTTCCATCCCAAACCCAACAGTCTGGACTCCTCCCCCTCACTTGGTCCCATGCAGCTTGGGAGTTGTGTAGTGTCAGCATGGCCTGGGTACTTCCTGCTATGGATGCAAACTCTAGAGTCATTTACAGCAGCAAGTTAGAACCCCAAGCATATCAAGGCACAGGGACCCAAGTCCTCAGAGATCCAGGATGGAACATAAGCTGCTGAATCATGTTGCATACAAAACAGCCCCCAGGGGGGAAAACAAGGAGAAACAATGGCAGAACTGTTGGTAAGAAAGGCATGCGCTCAATATGGTTTTTGTTGGCTGGACCACCTAAATGTAAAATGGACTTTTTTGAAGTGATATACATTTCTGGATTGGTCCCATTTGGCTTCCTGGGGTTGGATATCCTAATGGGGAAGAAACCAAAGGCAAAAATCTTCAGGAAAAAAAAGAAAAAAAAGGGGAGGGGGGAACTGAAATGCTTTAGGACAGGATGGGTCCCAGAACTGAATAGTGTAATTAGAAATGGGGCACCAAGTGAGGGGGAGAATTGAAACAAATCATAGGAGCTTGAAAGAAAATTCTGCACAAAAACAAAAAGAAGAGATCAAGATTCCTGGAGAAGGAACAGAAGAAAGGAAGCTTTCTCATGTAGGTGAAACAATTGCACAAAAAGTGCATTCTTAAAAATTGTAGCACATTTCCAGGGCAAGAATCAGATGAAGAAGAGCTGAGAAACTCTGAAGAGTTAAACATAGTTCACTCTGCTCATAGTTAGATGGACCAATTGTGAAAAAAGAGCCTTAACACAAAGCCAATCAACAATTAAACCCTAAATGAGAGGGAGAAACGAGCCTTCAGAGTTAAATGATCATGATAATAAGATGTCCAGACATCAGAAAAAAATTGCAAAGCCATACTAAGAAACGGCAAGATATGGCTCAATCACGGGAACAAATTAAAACTTCAGAGGAGACATAGAATTTAGAACAACTAACCAAAAAGTTCAAACAAATCTAAATAAATTCAAGGAGATGAAGGAAAATATGAATGTAGAGCTAAAAGATATTAGGAAGACAATGGGTAAACCAAAAGAAGAATTTGAAAGTACAAAAAGAAACATAACAAAAATTATGGGAATGAAAGGAACAATAATGGAGAATAAAAATATACTAGAGACATGCAACAGCAGACTTGAACAGACAGAAGAAAGAATCACTGAACTACAAGATAGGACAATGAAATCATACACTCAGAAGAACAAATAGAGAAGAGTGAAAAGAGAGCAGTGTCTTGGGGATGTGAGTGATAGTATGAAGCATGCAAACATATGCAATATCAGTGTCCCAGAAGAAGATGATAAAGGAAAAGGGGCAGAAAGAATAGTTGAGAAAATAATGGCCAAAAATTTCCCAACTTTCATGAAAGACATAAATGTACATGTCCTAGAAGCTCAATATTCTCCAACAGAATAAAAGCTAATAGAACTACTCTGAGACACATAGGAAACAGAATGTCAAATGCCAAGGATAAAGAGAGAATTCTTGATACAGGAAGAGAAAAGTGATTTATCAATACAAGGGCTCTTCAATAAGACTAAGTGCCAATTTTTTCATCAGAAACCATGGAGTTAAGAAGACAGTGGTATAACATATTTGGGTACTGAGAGACAAAAACTGCCAGCCAAAAATTATTCATCTGGTAAAACTGTCCTTCAAAAATGGAGAGTTTAAAATATTCACAGATTAACAGAAACTGGGAGAGTTCATCAGCAAAAGACTTACACTACAAGAATTACTAACAGGATTTCTACAGGTTGAAAAGATAAAACAAGAGTGAGTGGATTGGAGAAGTGTGAGGAAATGAATATCTTCAGCAGGAGTAAATAAATGTGAAAATGCAAAACCCAAAAGTTCTGTATCCTCAATATACAATTCTACTCTTTAATTCCTATAAAAGTTAGAATACAATTGAACAAGAAAAAGACATATTTCCTGATAATTGACATGCAAAATATAAAGTGGACAAAAGCAACATAAAGAGGAAAACAAAGAGATATGAGAACAGAGAACATGTATGCTATTGAAGCTAAGTTGGTATCTTCAAATTAGAAGCTTATAGATGTAGGTAGTATAATATAAACCCCAGGGTAACCACAAAGAAAATATTTTAAAAATATACAGAAACAAAAACGAGAAAGAGATCAATCAGATGCATCACATAGATCAACAATACAGCAAAGGATATTGTAATGAAGGAAAAGAGAGTAAAAAAATATATGACATATAATAACCAAAGGACAAAATGGCCGAAGTAAGTACTGAATTTACAGAAATAACACTGAATGTTAATGGATTTAACTCCCCAATCAAAAGACTCAAATTGGCAGAAGAGATAAAAACAAACAAACAAACAACATGATCCAACTATTCATGGTTTATTAGAGACTCACCTTAGACCCAAAGACATAACTAGGTTTAAAGTGAAAGGATGAAAAAGCATATCCCATCTAAATAGTAACAAAATAGAGGTGGGGTAGCTATACTAATATTGGACAAAATAAACTTTAAGGGAAAAGTTATTACAAGAGACAAAGAAACATACTATATATTAATAAAAGGGGCAATCCGCAAGAAGAAATGACAATCATAAATACTTATACAACTAACCATGGTGCTTCAAAATACTTGAGGCAAACACTGGCAAAACTGAAGAGAGAAATAGACTCCACAAAAATGCAATTTAAAAATGTACAAAAGACTTGAATAGCCACTTCTCCAAATAGGATATATGAATGGCTAAAAAACACATGAAGAGATGTTCAACAATCCTAGCTATTGGGGAAATGCAAATTAAAACCACAATGATATACTATTTCACAACCACTAGGATAGCTACTATTAAAAAAACAGAAAATTACAAATGTTGGAGAGAATGTGAAGAAATAAGAACACTCATTCATTGCTAGTGGGAAAGTAAAATTATGTAGCCACTATAGAAGACATTTGGCAGTTCTTCAGAAAGCTAAGAATTACCACATGATCCAGCAATCCCTCTACTAAGTATATACCCAAAAGAATTGAAAGCAGGAACTCAAACAGATAATTGCACACCCATGTTAATAGCGGCATTATTCACGATTGCCAAAAGATGGAAGCAACCCAAGTGTCCATAAACCAATGAATAGTTATAGTTAAACAAAATATGGTGTATACAAATGATGGAACATTATTCAGCCATAAAAAGGAATGAAAACCTGATACATGTGACAACATGGGTGAACCTTCAAGACATTGTACTGAGTTAAATAAGCCAGACACAAAAAGATAAGTATTTTATGATCTCACTGATATGAAATAATTAGAATAAGCAAACTCATAGAATTAGAATCTATAATATAGGTTATCAGGGGCTAGGTTGGAAGTAGAGAAATAGCTGTTAATGCTTAATTTGTACAGAATTTCTATTTAGGTGGATGTAAAGTTTTGGAAATGGATATGTGTTGATGGTAGCACATTATTGTGAGTGCAGTTATCTGCAATGACCTATATAAGTGAATGTGTTTAAAAGGGGAAATTTTAGTTTGTATATATGTTACTAGAATAAAAATTAGAAGATGAAACACAGGACCATATAACACAGTGAACCCTATTTTAAATGATGGATATAATTAATAGTACAAGTAAAAAACCGTTCTTTCATGAATTATAACAAATGTACCACACTAATGCAAGGTGTTAATAATAGCATGGTATAAAGGAAAAAGATACACCTAATGCAAACTTTGGACTATAGTTATATAGTAATATAGTACAATTTTTATATTCTTTCATTAGTGGTATCAGAGGTACCACACTAATACCAAGTGTCAACAACAGTGGAGTATATGGGAAAGCACTGTTTTTACATGATTTTTCTGTAAACCTACAACTTCTCTAATTAAAAAATATATATTTAAAAAGGAGCCTTGTGCATTTATTGCATAAAGAATTATGAAGAGTTAAGAAATTTGGCCTGCAAAGGTTAAGTGACTTTCTCAAGACCAGTAATAAATTAGTTACTTGAATACAGATCTCCTGAATCATAGGATAATGTTATTTCTACCCCATAATGAAATGTTTATTTATAAACTTACTTTATGGAACTAGGGTAAATGGATATTTATTTTTCTTTCAGTTATTTATCAATATTTAACAAACTATCCCAACTTTTAATGGCTTATTTTAATTATTTCTTACGGTTCTATGGGTTGGTTGGACAGTTCATCTGCTTGGTTTTGTGACAGTTTGCTCATCTGGCTGCATTTAGCTAGAAGATCAGCTGTGCTAGAAGATCTGTGAAGGCTTCATTCACATGTCTGGCAGTTAATGCTCCCTGCTTGCTGGGGCACCTCTGTTTTACTCCACATGGCCTCTATTCCTCCTGTAAACTTGTCTCTCTTCCTCTCATGGAGGTTTCAGGGCAGCTCTCCAAAAATGTGAGAGCAAAAGCTGCAAATCCTCTGAACACCTAGTTTTCCATAAATCATAGCTTCACTTCTGCCACATTCTGTTGGTCAAAGTGAGTCACAAGGCAAGCTCTGATTTGAAGGTAGGAATAGAGACACGATCTCTTAATGGAAGAAGCTCTAAGATACTGTGGCTGTGTTTTCAATCTACTACAGACATCTAATACAAACTTAGTGGTTTATGGTCCATGACATCATCTTCATTCCCTCAAAGTTGTCCAGCATTTATAGAGGTGAATTTCTATCATTGTGCTTAGTGTTTTTTCAGTGTTTCCCCTTGAAAACTAAGTCACACTCTACTAGTTTTGTAATTCTGGTAATTCTACCTCACTTATAAAAATGGTCCTGAGTCAAAATATTTGCCTTTTTAATATGAATATTTTAAATGAGTAAAACAATACATGTCTAAATATTTTCTCATGTGATTATGAAAAAATGATTATACAGTAGGAAAATTTCAAAATAAGAGTTAAAAGCACCTATAGCAAGACACCAAAAGGGAATTTTCTGTTTTCTTACGATTTTCCTAAAGATCCAAGGATAAGAACAATAGCCCATTATTCTAAAGAGAGTGCCAAAGAATTGCTGACAGTCCTTCTAAAGCTTACTAAGACAACACCAATCTTGTCTGTTATCCTTATCCCCAACAACTAAACCAGTCTAAATAAGGACTCCATGAAGTCAGTTTACCAAATAGGGGATTTTTAGGAGTAATGTTTTGTAGGGTTTAGCTAATGCTTTGTTTCAGGAAAACAAAGTTGGGGAGGGTGGTGGGTGGTTGTGGGGGAATTCCAAAACAACCAATGAGTGGGATTGCTAGTGCCAGCCAAAAGACATTGGCTGGATGCTTTGTACTTTGTGTAATGTTGACACACAAAGGCCTATCCTTGTGTTTCCATTGGACTGGAGCACAATGGGATACATCTTGGGAGGCTTGAGTTTGGGAGAACAAACACAAACACAGAGACTGATGCCTTCTTTTAGCCTGAAGAAATCTGGAAGTCTGAGTTTGCCTAGAATAGTCCTTAATAACAGTGAAATGAGAAAATATTACAAGTAGAGCAATCTGCAATCCTACTATATGATTTTCCTATGGGCTCCATGGATGCCTTGGAAGGAAGCCAAACTACAGACATCCTAAAGGTATCCCAAGCAAAAGAGTCACTTTTTTGGATGCAAGAACCTCTATAGTCAGAAGCTGCTATTGCACTGCTCATAGCAGGAAATAAAGGAGGTTGGAAGATGTTAGAGAGAGTGTATATGTAGTAGTTTGATATTCTTTATGAATCCAAAAAAAATATTGATAATGTTTGTAAACTGGTGTGTTCCTCTGGGCATGATACCCTTTGATTGTATTAAATTCAAAGTTTTCATGTTTGCTTGATGTGATGGTTAGGCTAATGTGTGAACTTGGCTAGGTTATTGTGCCCTGTTGTTTGGTCAAGCAAGCACTGGGCTAATTGCAATACAAGGACATTTATGGACTTTAGTCACTGGTGAGTTTATTGCATAGATGACTGATTACATCTACAATCAACCAGGAAGATTGCTGTCAGCAATGAGTGACGTTTGATCCAATCAATTGAATGCCTTGAAAGGGGAAGTGATTTCAGCATTCAGGGAGGATTTTCCAGCTTGGCTTCGGAGAGCCAATGTCTCCTGGGAACTCATCAAGGACCTTAGTTGGAGACCTTGGTTTGCAGCCTGCCTGTGGAATTTGGACTTGTGCATCCCCATGGTCATGTGAGAGAATTTTATAAAATCTTATACTATTTACAGATATCTCTTGTTGATTCTGTTTCCCTAGAGAACACTGACTAATACACTTGATTAAATCAAGATTAGGGCTCTGATTTGACCATGTTAGTAGGGTGTAACTCAGGGTTGAGTCCCTGCTCCCTTGGTGGGCTGATAGAAACAGACACTCACTCAAGAAGACTCACAGAAGTAGATACACGAGAAAAAAAAAAGAGTTCCATAGATGCCAGAGGAGAGAACGTTGTCATGACATGGAAGAGGAAAGAACTTTGATCATTTGGCCCCAGGAAGAGAGACGGGCCCTATGCCAACCTACAGTTGAAATAAGAAGAAGCTGAGCTTGTGGAATCTTAAGAAGGAAAAGGAAGAAGACACCAGGCAAAAAAGACGACCAACCATATTTCTTCAACATGTGGCAAATGACTTTGGTGAGAAACCAACCTTGAATTGGACTCTTTAGGGCCTTGTAACTGTAAGCTTTTACCCCAAATAAATACCCTTTATAAAAACTAACAGATTTCTGTACCTTGCATCAGCACCCCTTTGGCTGACTAATACAGAATTTGGTACCAGGAGAGTGGGTTGGTGATTTTGCAATTACCAAAAATGCTGGGATGGTTTTATAAATGGGCAAGGGATATTTTTTTGGAGGAATTGTGACATGCTTGATGGAAAAGGCCTAGATTGCTTTGAAGAGACTGTTGGTAGGAATATGGAGCCTAAAGTTATTTCTGTTGAGGTCTTAGAAGGAAATGAAACTATTATTGAAAACTGGAGGAAAGGTGATCTGTGTTCTAAAGTTGCAGAGAACTTAGCAAGATTGACTCCTGATGTTATATGGAAGGCAGAATTTGAAAATTATGAACTTAGACATTTAGCCAAGGAGATATTCACACTAAATATGGAAAATGCAACCTGGCTTCTCCTTGCAGCTTATAGCAAAATGTTAGAGGAAAGAGATAAGCTGATAACTAAACTATTAAGCACAAAGAAACCAGAAACTGACTCCAGAAATTCCAAGCCTCTGGAAATCAAGCCCCCAGACAATAGTGCCCCATTTGAGGAATTAACTAAACTTAGAACTTATAAGACAGGATTGAAAATGCAGCTATCGAGGAAAGACTTGTGGAAAGCTTTACTGTCCTATGGTTTAGACGCCTGCTTCCTGCATGCTTAACCAATAAGCTTTGTGAGAGAGCTGTATGAAGACAACCATGTTCAGCTTGGACTAAAAGGTTCATGGAGGGGAGAGATGGAAGGGTAAACAGCTTTAAGATGAAAACCCTGGAAGCTGAGGTTTGGAATTAAGACATCTCCTTGGGTCAAGAGTGGAACCACACCCATGTATACAGAGAGGGTGAGTTTGCCCCAGCCTTTGAAGAGGATGGATATTCCACCCCACTGTTCTGGGAGAGTTTTGCTGCCCCAGGCCACAGAGAGGGTGGAGCACATTCTCCAAGGGTTGGAGAGAGTGAGGTCAACATCCCAGTCCTCTGAGAGTGGTGGAACTGTTCCCCATAGGTTGGGGAGAGTGAGGTCAACACCCAATTGCTCTGAGAGGGCCTGTCATTCATAGATTAAGGAAGGCCAGGACTCTGAGTCGCCAACTCACTGTTCTGAGAAGGTTGAGCCTGTATGCCAGAGATTAGATAGAATGTTTCCACCATCTTATTACACTAAGGGGGTTGAGACTGTACCCCAGAGATTGGAGAGAGTGACCATCAACCCAATGTTCTTGGAGGGTGAGGTCTGGACCTCAGTCACCACTCAGATAATTGATGAGGATGGAACCAAGAAACCGGCCATTGGGCAAGCCTGTGGAAAGGGTGGGCCCCCATGAAACCCCAAGGAGAAGAAACCATCATCTTAAGAATGACTCTTGGACTTTGAAATATAATGTAATATGCCTTGCAGTTTTTCAGAATTGTTGGGGACCAGTGACTCATGTTTTCCTCCCAAATTGTCCTTATGGTAATGCAAATGTTTATCCTATGTCTGTCCCTCTGTATACTGGAAGCAGATAAATTGTTTTGTAATTTTCACAGGTCTACAGCCAGAGGGAACTTTGCCCCAAGACAAACTGTATTTCTATAAACTGATTTTGATGTGATTTTGTATGTAACATTGTTACTGATTTAAAGTGTTTTTTTTTTCAATATTGTAAAGCTTTTTTTTTTTTAATTCAGAGGGTGGAGTGTAGCAGTTTGATATCATTTATGAATTCCAAAAAAAAATTGATTATGTTTGTATACTGGTCTGTTACTCTGGGTGTGATACCCTTTGTACTAAATTCAAAGGTTTTACGTTTACTTGATTAAATCAAGATTTGGGCTTTGACTCAACCACATCAGTAGAGCATGACCAGGGTTGAGTCCCTGCTCCCTTGGTGGGCTGATAGAAACAGACACTCACTCAAGAAGATTCAGAGAAGTTGATACATTAGAAAATAGAAAGAACTCCATAGATGCCAAAGGAGAGAATTTTGTCATGACATGGAAGAGGAGAGGACTTTGATCCTGTGGCCCTGGGAAGAGAGATGAGCCCTATGCCAGCCTACAGCTGAGATCAGAAGAAGCTGGGCCTATGAAACCTTAAGAAGAAGAAGGAAGGAGAGACCAGGCAGAGGCTGCCGCCTCCATCTT
The DNA here is from genome assembly GCA_029593785.1 of Cabassous unicinctus. Classification (NCBI taxonomy): domain Eukaryota; kingdom Metazoa; phylum Chordata; class Mammalia; order Cingulata; family Chlamyphoridae; genus Cabassous; species Cabassous unicinctus. Next base: position 34,467 of record JAQZBX010005761.1, read on the forward strand.
TCTTCAACATGTGGCAACTGACTTTGGTGAGAAACCAACCTTGAGTTGGACTCTTAAGACCTTATAGCTGTAAGATTCTACCCAAAATAAATACCCTTTATAAAAACCAACAGATTTCTGGTACTTTCCATAAGCACCCCTTTGCCTGACTAATATGGTATATTTCATAGAAAAGGAGCCATAAGACTTCTTATGGACCCAAAAATATGGCTTACAAGAGCCTGCATTGGAACACCTATTATAAAGAAGACATCAATGGCCATACAACAATAGCAGTGTTATAATATTTTGCCTTTCTCTGATCCCCATTTCTTGATTAAAATAGAAACTTACCATGACTTTTCAACATTTTTGCTGCTTAATATCTAATATATTTGAAGGAATTACCAATAACAAGTTTTAATAAAACATAAAATTAAAGCAAGTCTATCTCCTAGTTAAAGGCAATAAGTAGGCAGACTATTGAGCAGAATAAAATGAACATCATGGTCATTCCTTTATCAGGTTGAAACTTTATTCTGTTAGAATCTATCTTTTATGTGGAGAATCAGTACTTTTACAGGGAATTATGACAAATAAATCAGGATAAATCTAAACACTAAATCTTAGCTAGGCGATAAAAATAGACTATGCCATTTACAGAATAAAATTTCTACAGCTTTTTACTCAAAAATATACTGGGAGATATTGTTTAGTAGGTGAGGAGTTTCTGTTTGAGGTGATTTGGGTTAATAGATATTTGTGATGCCAGAAAAATGTTGTGAATGTAATTAATATTACTGAATTCTACACTTGAAAATGGTTAAAATGAGAAGCTTTGAGTTGTATATATGTTACTAAAATAAAAGTATGTTTTAAAAGTATACTCTATCTTTATATAGATTGTGTAAGCCTAGTTCAAATTGTCATATGCCTGACATCCAAGAGCCAGTTTAGAAAGTGTAAAGTATATTACCTCTTCTTGTCAGAGTTGAACATAGGTGAAAGAACAAGAGGATTGTGGGAAGATGGTGAGTAGGGAGCTCCAGGACTCAGTCCTTCCTCAAGAACAGCTATTAAACAGGCAGGAATTGTCTGAAACAATTATTTTGAAACTCCAGTGGTCAGAAGAAAACTGTAAAGCATTCAGGAAAGAGAGGAAAGAAAAGACTCATAAATTATAGTAAAGAAGAGTGAATTGCTCTCTCTGCATAGTGGCTACACGTTCCCATCACCCACTCTTACAACAGGCTGCTAAGAGGTCCAACCCTTGTTTAGCTAGCTGATAACAGAAAGGGGCATATAAATCCTCTTCCCAAAGAGTAGGGGTAGGCACAGCTGATCACTGATCATGGCATTTGATTACTGACTTCAGATCATGTGGGGCCAAACTCTGAGGGCAGCCATTGTTTCAACCTGCCTGGACAAAAGCAGCAGCTGCTAATTTTTCAAAGAGCCCCAGAAAGTAG
>JAQZBX010005761.1:36014-55505 GCA_029593785.1 Cabassous unicinctus
GAAAAGGATATGTGTATCCTATTGAAGTTAAGTGCACTGTGGAATTGATTTATACTCCCTTGTGGGTCTCTGGCCCTATTTTGACTGGGAAAGACTGGTTTAGGAAATACTTCTGCAGCATTCCCCTCCTCCCAGAATTTGCCATATAGGCAAAAGTAGCTTAAGACAATGAAAGCAGTACAAGAAATTATAGAGTTGGAAAGTCTGTGGCAAAAGCTTGTCCGTCTCAAACACCTGGGAAAGGGAGGTCTGTTTCCTGGGAAAGAGAGTGGACAGCCCAAATCCTGTAAACAAAGGAACTCCAAAACAAATAACAAGCAAAACCTGGGGCAAGACCGAGGCTGAAAAAGACAGGGAAACCCGTCCATACTGCATTCACCTTGGGCAAACTTTCCTGATAGGAAGGTTGAAGCTCAAGAAAATCTCAGTCTTATCACCAGATGGTTACAAAATCAAGAAACAGACATCTCCAGGAGTAAATCCGAGAGTTAATATTTTAAAATATTAAAATGTACAGTGTGCAACAGAAAAGTTCAAGACAAACAAACAAAAAAAGGAAATAACTCATACACAGGAAGAAGACAAAAATCCAAAGAATACTATCAAAGAAGACCAGAATGTGAACATACTGAATAAAGCCTTTAAAAATATGATCTTAAAAATGCTCAAGGAGGGAAATAGATGTGGCTCAAGAAATTGGGTGCCCTCCTACCACATGGGAGGTCCTGGGTTCAGTTCCCCATGCCTCCTAAAGAATATGAGCAAGACAGCAAGCTGATATGGCAGGCTAGAGTGGTAAGCTGATGCAACAAGATGACAATGAACAGACACAGAGCAGACAGTGAGTGCAAAACAACAAGGGGAGGGGAAGAAATAAATAAATAAAATAAATCTTTTTAAAAATGCTCAAGGAGATGAAGGAAAATACAGAGAAAAAACTAAAGGATACCAGGAAAATAATGAATGAGCAACATGAGAGTCTTGGTAAAGAGGTAGAAATTATAAAAAGAAACCAAGAAAAACTACTAATGTTGAAGGCTAAAATGACAGAAATGAAAAGTGCTCAGAAAGGTTTCAAGAGCAGATTAGAGCTGGCAGAAGAAAGAATCACTGAACTTGAAGACAAGACACTTGAAATGAGTAAGACTGAGGACAGAAAGAAAAAAAAGCATTATAAAACATGAAAATAGCCAAACATAACTCTGGGACATCATCAAGTGTACTGGTAGCTGCATTAGATATGTCCCAGAAGGAGAAGAAAGAAAGGAAGGAGGGAAGGAAGGAAGAGAGGGAGGGAGGAGAGAAGGGATGAAGGAAGGAAGGAAGGAAGAAAGGAAAGAAGGAAGGAAGGAAGGAAGGAAGGAAGGAAGGAAGGAAGGAAGGAAGGAAGGAGGGAAGGAAGGAAGGAAGAGAGAGAAAGAAAGGAAGGAAAGAAGGAAGGAAGAAGGAAGGAAGGAAGGAAGGGAGGGAGGGAGGGAGGGGGAGAAGGAATATTTAAGGAATTAATGACAGACAACTTCCCAACTTAGTAAAAGAAGTAAATATACACATGCATGAAGCCCAGAAAACAGCAGGACATACATGAAGAAAAAATTCAACCCATCATATATTGATTACACTATTGAACACAAAAGACAAGAAGAGGGCTTTAAAAGCTGCAAGAGAAAAACATGTTGTGTACAAGGGAGTCACAATTAGATTGAGTGTTGATTTCTCATAAAAACAAAACAAAACATGGAAGCAAAAAGGCAATGGGTTGAAATATTTGAAGTGCTGAAAAAAAGCAATTGCCAACGAAGAATTTTATAGCCAGTGAGAATTTCTTTCAAAAATGAGGTAAAGATTAAGACATTCCAAGATAAACAAAGGCTGAAGGAGTTTACCACCACTAGATCTGCCTTACATGCAATGCTAAAGGTAGCTCCTCAGACTGAAAGGAAGGGGCACTAGACAGTGGTTCACAGCAGCAAAAAGAAATAAAGACCTGTGGTAAAGGTAAAAATTTGGGTAATTATAAATGCCAGTATTATTGTAGTGTATTTGGTATGTAACTCCACTTCTTATTTCCTACAAGTGCTAAAATGCAAATGCATAAAAAGTAATGATAAATCTATGGTTTTGGACATTAAATGTACAAATATATAAGTGGTAACAAGCACACACTAAAAAGGGTAGTATCTAGGAAAAGTATATGTGTATGCATTGAAGTTAAGTTGTAACCAAACTAAATATGATTGTTATATATTTAAGATGTTAATTTTTCACCCCATGGTAACCACAAGGAAAATAGATGAAAATTATATCCAGATAGAAAAGAGAAGTCACTCAATATGTTACAACACAAAAAAACAAATAAATATAAAAGTAGGCATTAGAATAATTGAGGGACAAAAAAAGGTATAAAACATACAAAGGTTAAATAGCAAAATGGCAGATGATATTCTTGCTTTTTCAGTGGTTACTTTAAATGTAAATGGATTAAATTATCCAGTCAATAGGCAGAAATTGGCAGAATGGGTAAAAAAGCATGACCAAATTATATGGTGTCAGCAAGAGACTCACGTTAAATGCAAAGATACAAGTAGGCTGAAAGTGAAAGGATGGCAAAAATGTGCCATGCCATGCTAGTAGTAAACAAAAGAGAGCAGAAGTAAGTATACTAATATCAGATGAAATAGACTTAAAGTAATGAACAGTTGTGAGGGACAAAGACTTTCATTAAATACTGATGAAGTGAGCAATTCAACATTAAGATGTAACAATTATAAACATATTTCCACCTAATAGGATAGCCTCAAATTTTATGAAGCAAATACTGACAGATTTGAAGCAAGAAATTGATGTTCTATTTTATTAGTAGGTGATGTTAATACACCCCTTTCAGTAATGGATAGAGCAACCAGCCAAAAGATTAATAAGGAAATACAAGACTTGAATGATACTCTAAATCAACTAGAACTTACAGATACATATAAAATATTTCATCCAACAAACCAATTCTCAATTGTCCATAGATCATTCTCCAGGAAAGACCATATGTTAGGTCACAAAATGAATCTCAATAAATTAAAAAATTTTGAAATCATACAATATATATTCTCTGACTACAAAGGAATAAAGCTAGAAATCAATAATAGAGGGAGAAATGGAAAACTTGCAAATATGTGGAAATTTACCAACATACTCTTAAATATCCAATGGTTTAAAAAGGAAATCACAAGCAAAATTAGGAATTATCTTGGGGTGAATGAAAAATGATAATACAACATACCAAAAATGTATCATATGCAACAAAGGCTGTGCTGAGGGGAAAATTTATAGCTCTAAGTGCTTATTTAAAAAAAAGAAAGACTTCAAATTAGAGACATAACCTCAAAATTGGAAGAAGTAGAAAAAATAGCAAACTAAACACAAAGTGAGCAGAAGGAAGGAAATAACAAAGCAGAAATAATAGAGCAAAGATAAATGCAATAGAGAACAAAAAACCAATAGAAAGAATCAACAAAGCCTAAAGTTGCTTCTTTGAAAATATCAATAAAGTTGACAAACCTTTAGCTGGACTGAGAAACAATAAAAGGAAGAATACAAATAATGAAAATCAGAAACAAAATGGGGCCATTGCTACTGTTACATAAGATTTGTTCCACATAAGAAAATCAATTAATGTAATTTACCACATTAACACAATGAAGGGAAAAAATCACACGATCATCTCAATTGATGCAAAAAAGACAATTGACAAAATCCAGCACCCCTTCTGGAAAAGAAGGAAACTTCCTGAATATGAAAAAGGGCATAAACGAAAACCCCATAGCTAATGTTCTGAGTAATGAAGAAAGATTGAAAGATTTCACTCTAAGATCAGGAACAAGACAAGGATGTCCACAGTCACCACTATTATTCAACACTGTACTGGAAGTTTTTGCTAGATCAGTTAGGCAAGAAAAAGAAATAAAAAGCATCCAAATTGAAAAGAAAGAAATAAAACTTTCCATATTAGCAGATGACATGATTCTACATATGGAAAATCCCAAAAATCCACATCAATGCTCCTAGGTCTAATAAATGAATTCTGTAAAGTGGCAGGGTACAAGATCAAGATATATAAATCAGTAGTGTTTCTAGCCACAAGCAATGAACAATCAGAAGAAGAAATCAAGAAAAATATTCCATCCATAAAAGCAACTATAAGAATCAAATATCTGGGAATAAATCTAAATAAGGTTATAAAAGACTAGTACACAGAAAATTACAAAACATTGCTAAAAGAAGTCAAAGAAAACCTAAATAAATGGAAGGACTGGGAAGCGGGTGTGGCTCAGTGGATAGAGCTCCCGTTTACCATATGGGAGGCCCCGGGTTCGTTTCCCGGGGCCTCCTTGTGAGGGCAGGCCTGCCGGCCCGTGCGGCGCGGTGGGCTGATGCAGCAGGACCTCACAGGAAGGGGGAGATAAGCAGACATGGAGAGAGCACACAGCGAATGGACACAGCAAACACAAGCAGCAAGGGGGGGATAAATAAATAAATAAATAAATCTTAAAAAAAAAAAATAAATAAATGGAAGGACATTCCATGTTCATGCATTGGAAGACTGAATGCCATCAAGATATCAATACTACCCAAAATGATGTATATATTCAATGCAATCCCAATAAAAATTCCTACAACCTTCTTAGCAGAAATGGGAAAGCCAATCATCAAATTTATATGGAAGGATAAGGGGTCCTGAATAGCTAAAGCCATCTTGAAAAAGAAGAATTTAGTTGTAGGATCCACATTTCTCCATTTTAAAACTTATTGCAAAATGACAGTAATAAAAACAGCATGTTACTGGCACAAGCAAAGCCCAATGGAATCAAATTGAGAGCTCAGAAATCAACCCTCAAATTTTTGGCCAACTGATATTTGACAAGGGGTTAAAGACCATTCAATTGGGAAAGAATAGTCTCTTCAACAAATGGCGCTGTGAAAAGTCGATCTCCATATGCAAAAGACTGAAGATGGACCCCTTTTTCACACCAGATAAAAAATCAACTTAAAATGGATCAAAAACCTAGATCTAAGAGCCAGAAGTATTAAATCCCTAAAAGAAATTGTAGGGAAGCATTTTCAGGACCTTGTCTTAGGCAATGATTTCTAAGACCTTACACCCAAAGCACAAGTAACAAAAGAAAAAAATAGTTAAGTGGGACTTTATCAAAATTAAAAACTTATTTACATCAATGGGCTTATCATGAAAGTAAAATGACAACCTATACAATGGGAGAAAGTATTTGGAGAGCACATATCCATAAAATGTTTAATATCCAGAATTCATAAATAAATCGTTCAATTTAACAAAAAGCAAACAACCTAATTATAGAAATGGGCAAAAGACTTTAATGGGCATTTCTTGAAAGAAGATAAACAAATGGCCAGAAAGCACATGAAAAGATGCTCAACATCATTCGCTATAGAGGAAATGCAAATTAAAACCTCATTGAGATACCATTTCCACCTATAACAATGGCTTTTATTTAAAAAAAAAAAAAAAAAGGAAAAGTTTAGCAAGAGAGAGAATACTCATTGGAGAGAATGAGGAGAAACAGGGGCACTCATTCAATGCCGGTGGGAATGTAAAATTGTGCAGCATCTGTGGACCACAGTTTGATCATTCCACAGAAAACTAACCATCAAACTACTATATGATCCTGCAATCTTATCACTAGGTATAAAATATATACCCAAAAGAACTGAAGGCAGGGACTCAAACAGACATTTGCACACTGAGGTTCACAGTGGCATTATTCAAATTGTTAAAGGATGGAATCAACCAATGAATGGATAAATAAAATGTTAATTAAATGTTGTATATACATACAACGGAATATTATATAGCTTTAAAAGGGAACTAAGTCCTGATTAGGTATAAAAAGAAGGAAGAGAAGAACCTTATTAGCTAGCTTTGGTTGGTAAAAAGAACAACCACATAGTGTTGTTCTAAATTATTAGACTATAAAAGACATTCTGGAGAACAACATTAGTTCCTAGCTCCAAATTTTTAAAGGGTAAAGTTTTAAAATCCAGTAAACTAGTCCTTGTTAAACAGGTTGATATTTTAATAACACAAAATTATGATATACCTGTTAAAGTTTTCATTATTTGATGAATGTATTTTCATTTAAGTAATATAAATAATACTGAACCTGAAGTGAAAAATATTTATTAGATAATAGAAAACAAGAGAAAAATTGGTCTCTTTTATTCATAAGATTGGAATGGAGAATTAGAAGGAAAGAAAAAGGATTAAGCTCACATAGAAGAATGAAACCTGAGAGATGGTTAACCAATTGATAAAATACTTCTTATAATGTCATAATAATTAAATCCATAACAGACCATTCTTACCCATATTCAAATATGTTTTTTAATCCTGCAATAGATGCAAATATTGCCTTTAAAAGGTGAAATTAATTCTAAGTTCCTAAGTGATATTTATCCATGTTGTATGTATCAATAGATCATTTTTTTTTATTGCTGAGTAATAGCCATTGTTTAGACCAACAATTTGTTTATTTATTCATCTGTTGATGGAAATTTGTGTGGTTTCCATTTTTTACAAATAAAGCTACTAGTAGCATTTGTGTTCAAATCTTTGTGTGGATGTAGGCTTTTCAATTCTCCTGGATAGGTACCAAATAGTGCAATGGCTGGATATTATGGTAGGTGTGGTGGTTTAGAGCTGTTTGTATCTGTGAAAATCATGTTCTTAAAACTACTCCTTTCCTGTGGGTGTAAACCTATTGTAAATAAGACCTTTTGATGAGATTACTTCAGTTAAGGCATAGTCGAGGGTTGGTCTTAATTCTCTTACTGGAGTCCTTTAAGGGAATGAAATGCAGACAAAGGGAGAGAAAAACAGGGACATAAGAAGCTGAAGGCAGTGAAACCCAGAAGAGAAAGAAGATAACAGCAGATGCCACCATGTGCCTTGCCATGTGACAAAGGAGTTCAGCATCCTTTGATAATGCCTTGATTTGACATTTTTCTCAGCCTCAAAACTATACATTTGCAAGCTAATAAATTCCCATTGTAAAAGTCAACACATTTCATGGAATTTGCTTTCAGCAGCCTAGCAAACTAAAATAGTAGGTGTTTATTTAATTTTTCAAGAATCTGTTAAACTATTTTCCAGAGTGGTTGTACCATTTTATATTCTCACAAACAGTATATGAGGGCCTTAATTTTCCATTTCCTCACCATCAATTGGTATGGTCAGTCTTTTTAAGTTTAGCCATTCTAATAGGTATGTACTACTATCTTGTGGTTTTAAGTTGAATTTCCCTAATGACTAATAATTTTGGACAGCTTTTCATATGCCTTTCATCCTTACATTTTCTATGGTTAAACAGTTAAAAATGTTGCCTTTTTAAAAATTGGGTTTCTTATTTTTTTGTTTTGTTTTGAGTGTTTTTAATATATTTTAGATCCAAGTTCTTTATCAGATGTTTGTATTTTCAGTTTGTACAGCATCATTTCTTGAAAAGAACATTTTTCAATAATTGCCTTTTTATTATTGTCACAATTAGTTGATTATATTTTTGTGGGTCTATCTCCAGAGGATTCTGTTCCATTAATCCAATTTTGTTTCTTTGCTTCAATACCATACTGTCTTGTTCACTGTAAATTTATAATAAGTATTCATCAGGTAGTGCTAATATTCTAAATTTGTATTTTCCAAAATTTTAGGCTATTTTAGTCCATTTGCATTTCTATATGAATTTTAGTATCAATTCGTCAATTTTTACCTAAAAATCTTCTAGGGAATGACTAGGGGTTGAATCTAGAGATCATTTTGAGAGAATTGGCATCTTAATAAAATTGAGGCCTTTGACCCAAAAGCCTGGTGCATCTTTCCATTTATTTACATTTTATTTAATTTCTCTCAGAAATGTTTCATAGTTTCTAAGGTACAGGTATTTCACATATTTTCTCATATTTATATCCATACATTTAATATTTTATAATACAGTAAAAAGAATTGCATAATATCCATCTCTGATATTTCATTGCTGGTATTTTGAACTATGATATGTTTGTTTTGATCTTATATTTATCTTCTTATAACCTTTCTAAACTCACTTATTAATTCATGTAGCTTCTTTGTGTCTTTTCCACATAGACTATCATGTTGGCTGTGAATAAGGGCAATTGTAATTCTTCCTTTCTAATCTGGATGCCTTTAACTTCTTTTACTTACCTTACTTCCAGTACAATGTTGAATAAAAGTGGTGACAGCAGATATCCTTGTCTTTTTCCTTGTTATGTGTTCAAGTTCACAAATATTTTTTTCCGTACTAGTAAATCAATGGTTAAACTGTTATATTTTTCATACACACCTCCCCTTCCCCCCCGAAATCGTATTTATCTTGAAGTTCAAGTTGGGTCTTTACATATATTTTCTATGCCTTCACTTAAATATTTGTTTATGTGAAATACAGTTATCATAATTGTTTTAATGTCCGTGTTGGCTAATTTTAACATGAGGGGTGTTTTAGTTTCCCAGCAACAGAAATTTATTGGCTCATGTTTTCAGAGCCTTAAGAAGGCTTGCTTCCTCTCAGAATCAGCACCTTCTGGCTGGCCAACAATTTTGAGGTTTCTTGGCTTTTCTGTCACGTGGCAATGCACATGACATCTTCTCCTTTTTCTTCTGGAATCCATTGAAGTCCAGCTTCTCGTTGTTCCACATGGTTTCTCCCTCCATCTGACTTTCACTTTGTTTATAAAGCACTCCTATAATCTGGATTAAAGCGCAACCTGATTCAATTGGGCCACACCTTAACTGAAGTGAAGGAATCTTATATACACTGCATCCATACCTGCCAGAAAGTGGACCAAGACCAAGAACACATACAAGCTGAGGTAAAAAAAATTCAATTCACCACATTAGACAATTGGAATCCCTAACGCCAATCAACAGACTTCCCAGTCCCAGTAACACCCTCATAACTCAAACCCATGTATGTTGTTGATTGTGCTCACAAAGAATGGACAAGAAGAGGGCTGCCTAACCCAAATTTCCAGTCAATTACTGCAAATGCAAATAAAATAATGATAATATTTATAGCTAATATGAATTGAGCCTTTATCATGTGCCAGGCACTATTTTAATAATTTACATGTATTAACCCATTTAATCCTTACAATAACCCTGTGAGATAAGTACTAATATTATCCTCATTTTAGGTGAGGAAATTGAGCCACAGATGAATCTTTGGTGAATTTATTCATTTACTCACTCATCAAACCAAATTTAGGGGACTATAAAAGAAATATAACCCACTGATATTTCTAAAGAAATTGAAGAAAAAAGGAAAACATTTAAATAACAAACCAAGGAAATAGAAGATGAAACAACAAATAAGTATAACAGACAAAATTGTTAGCATTCAGAAAAATGTAGATACATTTGAAACAATCTTTTCATCAGAGTTTAAATTTATAAACACAGTCCTGGTCAATAATAAAAAGTCAATAGGGCTTCCTGTTGGAGGCTTTGAACAGGTAGTTGACTGGTTGTGCAGGAAGAATATTGAGGCAACAATGAGAATAGCCCGCAAGAGAATTCTTAAGGACTTGAAGTGGGTTAGCCCCAGTGGGAATAGTGAAGAGAGGCTCTAGTGAAACCACAGTTGGTTAAGCTAATTTGATGAGGTATTGTGGCATGGAATTACCTGTGAAAAGAGAAGAGGCAAATATGGTTATGTGTTTGGAACTTGTAAATGAGTCTTCAGAACGTTGGTTCTACTGATTGAATTAGGGAAGACAGGGATAAAGAGGGTAATGAGAATTTGTAGAACTGTTCTTTTTGTGGATGTTAGCATCACCAGTCCAGAGCTTCTTGTAGTAAGCCAGCGGCTTCCTTTTAATCAATAGTGTGCTGATCACGAGAAAATATTAACGCAGCTTCCAAAGAAATTTATTTTATAATTTGAGAGGTTTTAAATCATTGGGAAAAGACTTACATAACATATTTAGTGACTGGCTGTGGAAAGAGCTTTTAGGCTATAGCATGAGTTGGTGGTTCGTGATCAGTACTGTTTTACATACATTTTATTGAGCCAGAGGCTATTCATCATACAGAGGAATAACTGTATAGAAAGTCATTTACAAGATTTTCAGAAAGGTGAAAAGCACATACAAAAGCAAAAGTAATATTTCCTCTTGGCATACAAAAATTGATGTTAGGGGAGAAAATGTGGCTCAAGTGGTTGAGCGCTTTCTTCCCACAAGGGAGGTTCCAGGTTCAGTTCGCAGTGCCTCTTTAAAACAAAACAAAACAAAACAAAACAAAACAAAACAAAACAAAATAAAAAAACAAACATCAAGCAAACAAATGAAAAAACCAACTGAGGGGAGCTGAGGGGGCTCAGTGGTTGAGCACCAGCGTCCCAAATACGAGGTCCCAAGGTTCAATCCCCAGCCCTGATATCTTGGAAAAAAAAAAATGATGTTAGAGTAATATCTAGGTTTTATTCTATTATTAAATCCTTGATTATGAATTTTAAAGTGTCAGCACATGGCAAGAATGATCTAAAAGGACATCTCTTTCTCCACAGTGGCAGTTTCAGGGGACACTCTGGTGAGAACATTTCCTGTGTTCTGCAGTTCAGATGAGGACCCCCTTTGAGAAGGCTGCAGAGGCTTAAAGTCAAAAGCTAATTAAACTAATCTCATTTGTAAGATCAATGCAATTTTTGCTTTACATTTGGTAGGTTTCTCTATAGGCTGAATATTTTGATAAATGTGTATGCCCTGTATCTTCAAGTTAAATTTATCCAAAAGATACTGAGGTAATTAATTATATATAAAAATCTGGAAATTTAATCACTTCCTAACACCTTTCCTAGATGGAGACTTCTTTAAATTTCATCACGTTCTTTTTGACTTCTAATTTTTGGGGAAGTCATTAATAAAATACCAATCTATTGACGAATAGCATGTATATCTATTGCTTTCTTGTACACTAGTTATATTTCTCTAATAATTTCTTTTTTAAGGACTTATTTGTCACTCATATTTCTTTTTTTCAAATTTTGAGTTAATTGTTTGGGAAATGCAAAATGTTGAAATAAAGTGAAAAAAAAAATTTTTTTTTTATCAGCAAAATAAAGTAGTTAAGAACATTCCCTGTAAACCGAATGCTTGCAATTAAATTCTGGCATCAATATTCAGTTGGGTGATCTTAGATAGGTTGCTGGCCTCTGTCTGTGCTTCAGCTTCCTTACCTGTAAGATGGGCTTGCAGGACTTAAGGTAGCAAATGGAACACAGCACCAATTCCTGGTCAAATTTTATGCTGAAAATTGCTGCTGTTGTTTTGGGAGATGAGATGAGAAAACCATTTCACAAATTCTGAGAGTATTTGGCTTGATTAAAAGAGGCTTAGAAAGGCCAAAATAACTGTGCCTATTTGAAGATCTGAATATATGAGGTGAGTGTAAGAGTGTGTTTGTAGGGGTGCAGATGTGGCTCAAATGGTTGGGCATCAGTCTCCATATGGAGGGACCTGGGTTCCATCCCCGGGACCTTCTGGTAAAATAAAAAATATAGAAGGTGCACGGGCCACCAGGCCCTGTGAGCCAGTGTGCTATCATGCCGCATGAGTGGGTGTGCCACCAGGTCCTGTGCATGGGTGTGCCGCACACAGCAAGATGATGACGTAACAGGAGAGTGACACAAGGGAGAGCCAAAGGAGAGCCAAGATAAGACGCACCAAAAAACCAGCTACTAAGGTGGCAGAATGCCTCTCTTCCACATCGGAGGTTCCCAGGACCAAATCCTGGTGAAGACAGGAGGAGAAGGATAAGAAGAAAGGTCAGGAAATGGACACAGAGAATTGCCCAGTGAATGGACACAAAAACAGCTGAAACAGGGGGCTGGGTTAAAAATGGATTAAAAAAAAGTAAATAAATAAATCTTAAAAAAAAAAGTGTGTTTGTGTGTGGTAGTTGTGTATATCCGTGTGTGATAACTGAATAAATGCTATATGAAATTGGCTGGTTATATGTAAAGAAGAGATTCTGAATAACTAGAATGCTCAGTTGAACAGAGTTTCTCACAAATTAGTGAGTTTTTATTACCTGAGTCAGTCAAATGAAGGCCCCTGGACTCCATGACTTCCAAGATATTCAAATTAAGAAATATTCTGTGAATGAAATGCAAATAGTAAACAACTGTTTAGAATAAAATCCAGTCCCTCTGGCTCTTCTGTATTTTATCACCCATTTAATCAGAGGAGCCACTTCCTCAGAGGCAGACTCTCTTTCTTTCCTCTTCTAACTCAAGTCAAGAGGTGGACTCTCAGCTCCTGAGAGTTGGGGTCAAGTACCGTAGCCGTGGGGCCACCCTGACTCTGGCACTTTGTGCACCTGGCTTTAGCAGAATAATAAACCTAGTGGCTGAACATTCCTTTTTCTTGATGATGAAATTAGGAATTAATTCTTACCTTACCCTCAAATTAAATTCACTGAAAATGATCTTGATTCAGAGCATTAGTTTAGTTGGTTGGTTGAATCTGGTTCACAATTATTTCTCAATACAGTTCTAAAATTTGATAACATCATATATCAAATAATTTATGTAAGTTATTCCCTCCCACAAACTCAATATTGAGGCATTATAGACACATCCACACTAAAGGCATTTGACCTGTTTGGGCACAGATACTTTCTCAGGGTCAATGTATCATTTAATTGAGTAATAGCACTAGATAATGGCACTTATTTCCCTACCCATGACTTCATATTCTGTCTTCCAACCTTCAATCTCGAAGTCATTTTCAAATGACACTTTGTAATCCCATTCAATTTGCAAGCTGATTTACATTCCCCATGTCTGTGAGAAATGCCATGATATTTTCGATCAGTTCCACTTAACAAATTTGTTACATGGTAAGAAAGCTATACCAATCATTCTTTCATGAGTGATTGGAGATGCCCTATGTTAGTCTTTTGAAGGCTGTAGGATTCATCATATTCATTTATGGATCAATGTCAAGAAGAAAATTTCAAAGCAACATTATCTCTTTGTCTGTTTATCTCTCTTTATTGTTTGTAGAATTTTAATTCATACCGTGCAAGTTTAAATAAAAAGTACATCACAGAGAGATAAGGTTTTCAAAGAAATATACATGTCTTGTAAAATTAAACCAACATTAAGTATCTTGCTCATATCAGTAGGAAATACTTCTCCTCTTCCCCACCTTTTGGAGGTGTGTATTGGAAATATAAACTGGCTAAGAGAACACAAGTACTGTGTATATTATGCTTACTACAAGCTACACAGTCACTTCCACAGCTATTGCATATAATCTTCATAACAACATTCAAAGTTGGATATTTCTATTACCATTTTTACTGAAGAGGTATTTGAAGGTTAGAGAAATTTTGGGACCCCTTGGTAGTAGCACTTTTAGGATTTGAGCTTTGATCTTCCTTTCACAGAGACAGGTTTCTTTCAAAACACCAAAAATAATGGAATCCATTGAAGTCCCCTGAATAAGAAGTGTCAGGATCATAGTAATGTTTCCTAGGAACTTTTACCCTCTACATGTGTTTGCCATTCATATCACCTAGCTATTTAATCATCTTGATAAATAGGGTTTTAGCTCTTTCATATCTATATTGCTGTTGCTTTTTGTAAACAACCATTAAAAATAATAGCAAAAATAATATTCACATCAGAAACCTATAATAAAATTGAAAACACTAAATCCCAATATAATGAGATTTAGATGATTTATTTTGTGTTTAGCTAGAAAAATTAAACTTTCTTAGGGTGTGACTTTAGAGGTATATGAAAGACACCTGAAATTTCATGATTAAATTTTAATTTTATGCATTCAGTCACATTATAATGAAACTCTCCTTGTATTAGATGAATTTGAAAGGAATTATTCTTCCATTTCTACATTAATATAAATGTGGAAAGGAGAGTGGTAAGAGGCTGAAAGGAGAAGTCTGAGGAAACAAGTCATTTAAAGACTAATGAACTCCTGAGGGCTCTGAAAACACCAAGACACTATAGGCAGGGCAGAGAGCTCAGGAGTTTGGCATCCTGCCAGTGGGCTGTACTTTGGAATTTATGCTCCCCAGTGTGTCAGAATTGGACTCATTTGCTGTTTCTCTACATGTGGCTTTTCCGCCCCTTCTATTTTAATCTATATTTAGTACTAGAGTGGATAGGCCTACATCCAAGAGACTTAAATCTTTGTGCTTTCCATGTGCAGTTAGGCCCTGAATCTCAACAGCATTGCAACTCCTACTCTCGAGTTCATTGGACTTACCCAAGACAACTAACAAGGAGATGATGATGGACAACAACCATCCCAAGGAACAGAGATAGTCTGCAACTGCAAGCAAGATAGTCCCATCCAGCTGCCCCATGGAATCTAAACCCCTTCTTGGTTAGAGATGGAGTGGGCATCACCATCCCAGAATCCTCAGGATTGAGGAATGAATGATGGACTAAAATAAACTTACTGTTATTCTACTATAGACTTATTGTGATTCTAGCAATAGAATAACTGTTATCATTGATGTGGACACAGTGGCCACTGGAGGTTCTGAGGGGAGGGAGAAGGAAAAATTGGTATAATATGGGGGCATTTTTGGGACTTGGGAATTATCCTGAGTGTCATTGCAATGACAGATACAGGCCATTATATAGCTTGTCATAACTTACAAAATTGTTAGGGAGAAAGTGTAAACTAAAATGTAAACTATAATCCATGCTTAGTGGCAATGCTCCAAAATGTATTCATCAATTTTAACAAATATTCCATATTAATGAAGGATGTTGTTAATGTGGGAAAACACATTAATGTGAGGGGTAGGGACATATGGGAATCACCTATGTATATATTTTTTATGTAATATTTATGTAATCTAAGTTTCTTTTTAAAAAAAATAAAAAAGTATATTATAAAAAAATAAATAAAGACTAAAGGGTTAAGGGCTGTGGCTGGGATGGAGAAGTTAACTAAACTGGCTGTTAATGAAACCAAGTTGAATGCTGCTTAAGACAGCCTTGCTGGGAAGCAGGTGTGGCTCAGTGGATAGAGCCCCCGTTTACCATATGGGAGGCCCGGGTTCGCATCCCGAGGCCTCCTTGTGAGGGCACGCCGGCCTGAGCGGTGCGGTGGGCTGATGCAGCAACCTCAAGGCAGGAAGCGGGTGTGGCACAATGGATAGACCACCCGTTTACCATATGAGACGACCCGGGTTCGCTTCCCGGCGCCTCCTTGTGAGGGCAGGCCGGCGCTGTGGGCTGATGCGGCAAGACCTCACAGCAAGGGGGAGATAAGCAGACACAGAAAAGACATGCAGCGAATGGACACAGCAGCACAAGCAGCAAGGCGGGGGATAAATAAAATAAATAAATCTTTGAAAAAAAAACAGCCTTGCTGAGAACAGAAGGGAAATTAAGTGATGACTAGATGATAAATTCTACATCTCTATGACTCTAAGACAACATAAATTTAATAACCACCTTTCAGAAAGGGGCTTGTCACAACTTTGGAAATGTTAAAATATGCAACTGAGGGTGGGGGTAGGAGGGGAGGATAGGACCTGTTCCTAAAATACCTATATACCTTTAAAAGGGTTGTGATAGATAGTGTGAAGCTCAGGCTAAAACTCAATTCCACAGCCATTTTAATAAATTTGCAAATACATAACTCCAATATTATATGTCTTCTTTAAAATACTTGAAGTGGCTCTTATTTTTGGTACTAAAACTTGATTGACTCTGTGTTTGATACCAGACATGATTCCCAGCAGATTTTGCTTTTCATGGAACTGTATTGTTTTCCTTTCCACGATAAAATGGAAGCCCATGGCATAAGAATGCTAACGAATTTCTTAAATTATTTTATGTGATCACCTGGAATGAAGTGCCTATTAAAGCAAAAGCACTAGTGAACCAAATAGTTGCTATGACAGATTGTTAAGAGTGAGAATGATGATTACAAGTACTGTGGAATGGGCTGGCAGTGTTTAGCTTGATCAGATTTTAAATTCTCAGCTCAAGAAATACACAGAAAGCCAAGGGGCTACTATAACTATACTAATATAATCTCATCTCTGTAGTCACAGAGACTAACGTAGCTGACAATCAGATGACAATCAGATACAAGGTATGTTTAATTCAGTCTTCCCAGGATTTTTGCAGGAAAATTAATTCATAATGGCAATGCCTGAAACCCTGAGAAATAAAAGAAATGGAAATGGAAATATTTGGGTAGATACATCTGGTATATAATCTGATCTTTCGAGACCAATGGACTCTCTTGCCAGCAGAATCAGCCTCTCATACACATTCCTCTTGCTCCGTGCTATGAAGCTGGGCCTGCCTTGCTTGGGAACCCTTTGATGATCATACCTGACATAACTCCCTTGTAAGAAAATTCCATTTATTTTTATGCCCTTCCCTTACTATCCCTCATTACTTCCACATTTTAAAAAGAGAATCAGATCCCAGTGTGATGAAAGAAGCAAAAACTTAAACTTCCAAAGAATTACAAGAATATGATATATTAGCAGAATGTTGAGGAACATGTGTGGGAATGGATTCTAACAGTGACTCACTAAAGGAAAATGAACATAATATCATGTATCAATATGGGTGAGATTACCAGAATGTGATTTCTGTAATTGGTTTCATAAACAGCAACAAAATAAGAAAGGCAATATCTGTAAGGATAGCTGTTGTGGATAAATGACCTTGTAATTTCTATGTGGATGTGGGAGTGTTCCCTCATGCTATTATACCTAGTGATTTAATCACAAAATAAATCTGTCTCTGTGACTTTGGGATTTTCTAGTTTAGGGATCTTGGTACTCAAAGGCAGGGTATTTCAAGGGGACACAACAATTTTTGCATGTGCTCATTTGGAGCTCTTTATGCTTCTAAAAGCATAGGGGACAATGGTGTTAAAATTAGGCTGGGTGATTGCTTCTAATTATTAAAGAAAATATGATTACTGCTATACAATAGGGACAGAGAGGGATATGTCTGGGACTTGAGTGATTCTCTAGGAAACCTCTCATGTGTCTACAGCCAGTGATAAGTTTAATGGAGACTATCACATTCTAGTGCCAGTAGCACACCAAGTGCTTGTACTCTTTAAGAGTGAAGAATTAGATCATCTATCAAGTAAGGGAATTTGACCAGTGTGAAAAAAAGACCACAAAGGGGTAGGAAATGAAGCATATTATAAATATTAACTCAGGGCTATAATCTCAAGACCATTTACAAAAATGAGGCCTTTGACTAACAACCTACGTTTTCTTCCTTGCTCCATTTCCTTCCTTGCCTCGACCTATATATTTAACAATTTCTTCCCTCCCCAGTGGTTTTATAAACTGTGTGTTTATGGTAATTAAACTAATAATTTATTCTTTTACTAATAGGATATAAAGGCATGATTGTGACTAAACAGAAGAATGAACATCACTCATTAAATAAAGTGACTGTTGGGACTTGGTGCAGTCCATTTTGGGGAAATGTGAATTTTTTTTTTTTGAGTGATGCATTTCTTAGTTTAGGTGATACATATTATTATTGCTATGATAGTAGTTTAGAAATTTAAGTAAATGTAGAAAGGTACATATGGATTTGAGCAATTGAAGGTCGAGTTTGGTTTGGTTAGCTTACATTTTACCTTTCTTCCAGTGTTGAACATAATAGAAACATCAGGAAAACATTTCCAATTCTGCTTTGTGGTGAGAGTTCTAGGTGTTAATTACAGACCACCAATCTGATACTCAAGTAATTTTGGAAAGTAGAAAAAAAATGGAGTCATCTCTCTAATATTGGCTATTTTGTGCTTATAATCAAAATTGTGAAGATAAAATGTTGTGTCAGAATTTTGTTTTCTGTCTTGTGTTTTGAAAGGCAATTGAGGCAGAGAAGTGGTAAGATTTCAGGTTCCAACATCTATTTACCGGCTCCTTTGTCAAGAAACAGTTGTGGTGGTAGCATACCACAGGCATTAGCTGCTCCCAACTGGAGTTCCATGACCCCAAGATGAAAGCTAAACAGTATGGTCTGTAACTCAGTGATTCCCGTTGTGTTCCAAAATGCTACCCTGATCCACGAGTTCTGTAGAGTTCTTGTCTTTCCTGACACTCAGCCTAGATCCCATTTTTTTATCCCTTCTAATGATTCCTACTTTTCTGTATTAAGTCCTTTGCACAAAATACCTAAGGTATTTTCTAGTGTTCTCTTTCTGACCCTGAATTTAATTAATGCAAGGGTGGACCTAATTAAATGAAAATCTCCATTCTTCTGCCGAGCTTCTCAATAGATTTCAATGTACAAAAGTGTGTCTTGAAAAAAGTTTAGTAGTAGTAACTAAGGAGAGTCGAATTACTCTTCAAAATACAAAGAAATAATTTGAAGTTCCTAATTAATTAACAGACTAGAATAGACATGATGGAGAAGAAATGAGTTAGTGAAATGGTATGAAAATGGGAGTGAAATGAATTGAAGAATAAATATTATAGTGGAGGGATGGCTGAAGGAAATTGGACAAGGGGAGTGTTTAATATCTGCATTGACTTTTTAGTTTAAAAAAATCTTCTCACCCTCTCCCTGCTCCTCAGTCCAAAAATAACTTCCGTAAATCTATTCCATCACAAATATCCTAGGAGGCTGAATTTCTTTTCAGAAAATTGAGACAAAGCCTAAATTTTACATTTTGTTGACAACTAATGAAATGGAGACAGAACTCTTAGGATTCTGATGTAACACATAAACTTTCCAAGGCAGGTTGTATTAGTCAGGGTTCTCTCGGGAAACAGAATCAACAGGAGATATCTGTCAATAATATGACATCTTAAAAGATTCTCTCACGCGACCGTGGGAATGCACAAGTCCAGGTTCCGCAGGCAGGCTGCAAACCAGGGGCTCTGATGAAAGTCCAATGAAAGGTCCTTGATGAGTTTCTGGGAAAAGCTGGCTGTCCAACGACGAGCTGGGAAATTCTCTCTGAATGTTGAAATCACTTCCCCTTTTAAGGCATTCAACCGATTGGATAAAAGCATCACCCATTGATGATGTAATCTCCCTGATTGATGAAGATGTAATCAGCCATCCACACAGTAAACTCACTGGTGATCGAAGTCCATAAATGCTCTTGTATTACAATTAGCCCAGTGCTTGCTGGAACAAACACCTGGACACAATTACCTGGCTGAGTTGACACATTAGCCTATCACAGCAGGGAAAAGAGTCATTTAGAAGTAGAGGTGATCCAAGAATACAGGTCCCCCAGCAATTTATATTGTATATCTATATATTGCTTTGGTTTTTTTTTGTTTTTTTTTAAAGATTTATTGATTTATTTATTTATCCCCCCTTGCTGCTTGTGCTTGCTGTGTCCATTTGCTGTGTGTCTTCTCTGTGTCTGCTTATCTTCCCCTTGCTGTGAGGTCCCGCTGCATCA
>JAQZBX010005762.1:0-49461 GCA_029593785.1 Cabassous unicinctus
AGATCCAAAAGGACAAATATTTTATGATCTCACTGATTTGAGACAATTAAAATAAGCAAAATTCCAAGTATTAGGAGCTAGAATATAGGTTACTAAGGGACAGAGTGGGGATAAAGAATGGGAAGTTAATGTTTGAAATCTACATGTTTCTTCTTTGGAATGATGGAAAAAGTTTTGGTAATGGATGGCAGTGATGATAGCACAAAAATGTGAATGGATTTAACAACATGAAATAGATATTTGAATATGAATAGAAATTTAAAAAACGTGGAACTACATTACACAGTGAATGCTAAGTTAAACTATGGACTTTAGTTAATAGTACACTTATAAAAATGTGTTATCACCAATTGTAACAAATGTACCATACCAAAGCAAGTTATTGATGGTGGGTGGTATATGGGAATCCTGTATTTTATGCATGATTGTTCTGTAAACCCACAATCTCTCTAATAAAGAAAAAATATTTAAAAAATGCAAACAAAAATTTAAATTTGAAAACTGCTACTTGGTTCAGTGATTGGAAATTTTTTTAAAAGTTCTTATTATAGCAGTTATAAGTTTACAGAAACATATTCAGAACATACAGTTTCTGTATACCCCCCCATACATACAGTTTTTCCTATGATTAATATTTTGCATTAGAGTGTGTTTTAGTTTGCTGAAGGCTGCCAATGCAATATACCAGAAATGGGTTGGCTTTTATAATAGGAATTTATTAAGGTAATAGCTTACATTTCTGAGGCTGTGAAAATGTCCAAGTCGAGGTGTCATCAGAGATGCTGTCTCACTGAATTGCAGCTGAGTGTGATCAGGTACATGGTGTTGTCATCTAAAGATGCTTTCTCTCAAAGCTCAGCTGTGGGCAACCAAGCACATAGCAGGGCTTAGTGGTGGCCCGCTCATCTCTCTGCTTTTCTCTGGGCCTGTTTCTTTCAGCCTCAAGCAGCTCCATGAGCCTAGTCTCTTGGGGGTCTTGTTGCTTCAACTTTGGTTTCTCCACTGATTCCAGCCTCTGGCCCCTCTCTCAGCCTCTCAGGGTTTCTCTCCCCTTCTACAGCTGCAGGCAATCCTGGAGTCCTCTCTCACATGGCAGGGTAAAATGGCAGCTCTTTCTCTGTAGCTTTTTTTCTCTGTGTGTCTGTGCTTTCAGTCCTCCATTTATAAAGGGTTAGCAAAAGGGCCAAGACCCAGGTCACACCTCACTGAAGTATTCCAATCAAAGGTCCCCAACTGAATTCAATCAAATCAAAGCTCCCACACATTGAAGCCCGCTCTCAATTAGAGGTGGAGTGGACATCACCATCCCAGAATCCTCAGGACTGGGGAATGAACTATGGACTAGCATGGACTTACTAGTTTTCTACAATAGACTTGTTGTGATTCTAGCAATGGAAGAAATTACAGCATTGATGTGGAGGCAGTGGCCACTGGAGGCTCTGGGGACAGGGGGAGGGAAAGACAGGTGTAATGCTGGGGCTTTTTCGGCACTTGGGAATCATCCTGAATGACTCTGCAATGACAGATGTAGGACATTATATATCTTCCCATAGCCTGCAGAATTGTGTGGGAAAGAGTGCAGACTACAATGTGAACTATGGTCCATGCTCAATGGCAAAGCTCCAGGATGTGTTTATCAATTGCAATGAATGCACCACACTAATGAAGGATATTGCTTATGTGGGAGGGTGCGGGAGGTGTGGGGAGTGGGGCATATGGGAATCCCTATATTTTTTTGTGTAACATTTGTGCAATCTAAGTATCTTTAAAAAAGATAAAAAAATATATTAAAAACAACAACAACAACAAAAAACACACAAAGAATCCCACAGCCACAGGAATGGATTAACTCCACAAACATGATCTTTTCTGGGATTCAGAAAAGCTTCAGCTTTCACAGTATAATACTTTTGCTACAACTGATGAACCAATATTATTATATTTATATCATTAACTGTAGTCCATAGTTTATATTAGAGTTTACTCTTTGTGTTGTACAGTTTTATGGGTTTTTAAAAAACTTTTGTTCTGATAACATATATACCACCTAAAGCTTCCCATTTTAACCACTTCCAAATATAGCTTTTAAGTACATTTGGAAACAACTTGGGTTTGTGAATCTAATGTTTTCAACTGTAAATTTCATTAAATTTAAATTCAGATAAAATATTATTCATGAAAATGTAGCATCCAAATTGAGATGTGCTGTAGTATAAAATACACACTGGACTTTGAAGACTTTGTATGAAAAAAAAATTTCATTAATAATTTGTTATATTGATTATATGTTGACATGATAGTATTTTAATATAGTATGTTAAATAAAATACATTATTAAAATTTTACGTGTTTCTTTTTACTTTTTAAAATGTGACTACTGGAAAACTTTAAATTACATGCATTGCTCTCATCATATTTGTATTGGACAGCACTGGATTACATGTTTCCTGCTCTGTTTGTAAAGAGAAATATATTCTGGAAGGGCAGAAATAAACTTATGAGTATTACTAAAATGTACCACATGCCAGCATAGATACTTTTATAAATAATAGTAACAATAGTGTGTCTTGAGTAAAAAATTACTGCTTTGTGGCCCAGGACTTCTCCACCCCATCACTCTTGACATTTGGGGCCAGATCATTTGTTGTCGTGGAGAATGGTCCTACACATCATAGGATATTGAGCAGAATCCCCCTCCACTTGTGACAACAAGAAATTTCTCCAGACATTGTTAAATTTCCCCTACGGGGCAAACTTCACCCACCACCTCAGCCCCCTCAAAAAACAAACAACCAAAAAACCCCCACAAAACACTGCCTTTGACTAAAGGTGACTTATATCATTGAACTGTACCTCTGTGGTAGGAATTGTCTCCACTTTGAAGGCAGGAAACTGAGGATCAGAGGGGTAAAGTGACTTGCCAAAAGTCACACAGCAGGATTATAACCCAGGCCTGTCTGAGCTCTGAGCTTCAGTTTTCTTATGTGCAAAGCCAGCCTGCAGTAGTCCCTGCCTTCCTTCAGGTGCAGTGAGAATAAACTGGATTCATAGGAATAAGGACAGGAAGGGCAGGAGTCAGTTTTCTTGGTTTACTCCTGCTTTTATCAATTAAAACACACACTGAGCAGTTCTATTATGAGCCAGACAGTCCTAACTGCTTTACACAGCCCCTTGTGAGGCCGGTCCTTCCTTATCCTCATTGGCAGACAACGAGTCTGAGGCTTAGAGAGATTGAATAACTTGCCCAAGGTCACATAGCCAGCACTGGATAGACTCTGGATTTGAATTCCGGCATCAGGCTCCAGAACCGGTACTCTTGACCATTGTGCTTCTCTGAGGTCCCACATATGTGGCAAATGCATCAGAATCCATTTCCCTTTTGCCTGACTCTGGGGTTCCAGTTCTATTGGGCAAGGACCTAGGAACACATCACTAGTTGCTGAGCAGAGTCAGCCCCCCTTCCCCCATCTTCCCAGGCATTTCTCTTGGTCACATGAGGAGGAGACAAAGGCACAGCTCTGTTACTAAAGCAGCTTCTGGGCACAGTCCCTGCATTCCCCAGGGCAGAGGAGGGGCTGCAGCACTCCCAGTGGGCTCAAGGGAACTGGAGGAAAATCTTCACTCTGATCACCAGGACTCTGGGACTGGTTTCCCCTAAAACGCTCATCATGCTAGGGGACACTGGTCACTGGGTGCTGTGTTTGAAAAGAAGAGCCTGGTAAGCAATAGAGAGCACAAAGGAAATCTAGTGCCTCCTCTGGGTGGCCCTCCTTGATTTCCCCTCCACTCAAGTCAACTCCATTTTTACTGATTACTTATGTTCATTCATTCATCCATCCATCCATCCATCCATCCATCCATCCATCCATCCATCCGTTATTCATCCATTCATGTGTTTATTCACTCAGCAAGAGATTCTAAAATTGTAGGTGCTGAATATAAGCAATAAAGCAGAGCTTCTGACCTCAAGGGGGCCTAGATCTTACTGCCTTTGCCCCACCCTGTTTCTGTGAGTCTGTCCATTTTGTCCCCTCTTCTCCAGCCGTGTTGGCCTCCTTTCTGTATCAAGAATGCACCAGGCACATTCCCACTTCAGAGCCTTTGCACTTACTGTTCCCAAGCATCTCATGCTTTTTTGCTTTTTTTCATCGGGACTTATCACATCCTCAGAGGTCTTCCCTGAACTCCTTGTCCAAAGTGCCCCCTCTGCAATCCCTTCTGCTTTGATTAGTCATTCTCTAATCCTCCATTTCACTCCCTTCTTAATAGTTATCTATATCTGACTTTGTTTTGCTTATTATTTGCTTGTATAGAATTTGTCTCTGACACTAGGCAGAGATGTTCATCTGTTTCATCTGCTGCTGTGTCCTCCAATAAATGTGCACTGTATGAATGAATGGATAGGTGAATGGCTGAAGGGGGCTCACAGGCTTGAGGCAGAGCAGGTGCAACAAGGGAGCTCAGCTGCTCAGAGAGGGAAAGGACAGCAAGGTGGTGATGACCTGGGACAGTGTAAGCAACTTCTTAAGTGGGTCAAGGGGGGCATCATCGGGTAAGTCAAGCAGCCATTTGCTAAGTGGGTAGAGGGAATGACCTGCCAGACAGAGGGAATAAAAGGATCAGCATGTTGGGGTTGGGGGAAGGCCAAGAGGTTCAGAACGGTAGGCACATAATAGGTTTGTGAGAGAGAGAAAGAGAAAGAGAGAGAGTAAGGTAGGTGGTGTGAGGCTGCAAAGATAGCAGAGACCACCTTTTGTGGGCAGGACTGGCTACATAATTTTCTTAGGGCTCAGTGCAAAATGAAATGTAGGACTACTCGTTTGAAAATTATGAAGAATTTTAAGACAGCAATAGAAAACCATTAAACTAAGTGAACCTGCTTGTGCTGTCTTGTTTGCCAACTAAAGAACCAGGACTTTGTCCTGGGGGTGATGAGAAACCATTGAATGTTCTTAAGTTGGGCAGTGACCAGATATAAGTCTATGTGGGGACAGATCTGGGGGAAGCATAGGGGAGCCACCAGCCATTTGGCCCAAGAGGACTCTCATCTTAGAGCCTTCTTTCTTCTCTCTCCCTGTCAACCATTAATCTCCAAGGCATCTCTGTTCTACCTTCCTAGCATCTGTTCCCTTCCCTCTATCCCCACCACCAGAATCTCAGTTAGGTCCCATCATTCCTTCCCGAACTCCAGCCGTCCCTCACCGCTTCCTCTGCCTCTCCTGCATGTCTTTCTTCCCAAGACCATCAAGGGCTTTTCCTAGACTCCCAACCTCCCTCTGCCACTGCTCCATTTAAAACTTCTCAGCACCTGTCCAGAGCCTTCAGAACAAGGTCTAGTTCTTCTGCCTGAGGTACAGGGCCCCTTCTGATCACACTCCAGGTGGGCATTCTGCAGAGCCTGGCTGTCAAGTGACCCTGCAATGAGACCTCATTGTCCATTCCAGCCCTGATGCTCACTGGACATGTAAGCTAGGGAAAGCCTTTAACCTCTCTGTGCCTCAGTTTGCCTACTCTGAAAAATGGGGATAACTATTTTATCCACCTCCTGGATACTCCAAGTGTGGTCCATGGAACAACAGCACAGGCATCACCCAGGAGAGTGTTAGAAATGCAGTTTCTCATGGAATGTGGCTCAAATGGTTGGGTGTCCATCTCCCATAAAAAGGGAACTGGGTTCCATCCCCGGGACCTCTCCATAAAAATAAAGAAAAATATAGAAGGTGTGTGGACTGCTAGACCCCGCGAGCGGGTGCACCACCAGGCCCCACCAAGCCACGCAGCAAGATAATGATGTAACAGGAGAGTGATACAAGGGAGAGCCAAGACGAGACGTGCTGAAAAACCAGGAACTAAGGTGGCACAGGCAGTAGGATGCCTCTCTCCCACATTGGAGGTTCCAAGGATTGAATCCCAGTGAAGACAGGAGGAGAAGGATGAGAAGAGAGGGCAGGAAACAGACACAGAGAATTGCCCAGTGAATGGACACAAAAACAGCAAAAAATGGGCGTGGGTGGGGGTGGTGGTAAAAATGGATAAAAGTAAGTAGATAAATAAATCTTTTTTTTAAAAAAAAAGAAATGCAGAATCTGCATTTTAACAAGATCCCCATATGACTTGCATGCACATAAAATTTGAAAAGCTTTGCTCTACACAAAAGGTTCCAGCCAGGGTTAAATGTCCAGAGCTTTGCCTTTGGCCTGGTACATAGTCAGTGCTCAATAAATGAATGTTAACTAGTGTGATTACTACTTCTCTGCCCACATCCTTCACCACTTTTATAATATGGGACTAATTATATTTTCTGGGCTATTTAAGTGTTTATTAAATATTTCTCCATAGTGCTTATTGGAGTACTATGAGTTATTCCAAGAATTTTGAGAAACAGCCTCCCTACATCCCTCTGTTCTGCTCTGTTCCTGGAGAAAGGTGGCACAGGACATAATCAAGTGCATGTGCTGTGGCAACTGCCAGACCTGCATTCAAATCTGCTGTGTGGCTTTGGCAACTTACTCAACCCCTCTGTTTTGAAGACTGGTCTTTGATCAAACAGGTTTGGGAAATGCTGTTTAATGGGTCCGTTCACTTTGTGAGCTCTTATTGTGCATTCTGAGCCTCTAAAAGGGGACTATGGGATTTCCTGAAGGTGTCTGACACCTTTCTTCCTTCCAAGGAAGCATTTCTCTGGAACTAGGGTCTGGGAAGAACTAACCCACCTTTTAGGAACAGAAGGCATAGTGCCTGGGGCCCATGATACCTTTAGGGGCTCAAGAAAATGTTTTCATTTCTTTGAAAATCAGAAGGAAAAAGATGACTATAATCCAACCAGGATTATAATAGTTTTTATGCCAATACAGTCTAAAACTATTAAAAATGTAATTTTTAATAGTTTTATTTTAAGAGAGGAAAAGTGCCTGGGAATCACAAAGGGGGAAGTACTGCCTGACACCGATTGTTGATCCCGTCAGCCACCTTCCCACCCCCATGCCGCCCTGTCTTCATGGGAACCCAAGCAGGCTCAACCAAGGGCTGGGGGAGCCAACTGGGGCCTGGGAACAGGTACAGGGGCCCTTCCCAGCCCCGCCCAGCCTCCAAGGGATTAGGCCAACAGGGCACATTTGATACCCACAGGATCTCAGTCACCTGGCCACCTAGCCCTGGGGAAAGGGTACTGGACATGTCTGTGAGCTCAGCCAGGAGGCTGGACAGAGGGCAAGGAGTGGCCCCTGAGTCTTCCTGATGCCGTGAATGGCCGGCCGGTGGCAGGGCCCACCTGGAGGCCAGCAGTGGCTCCTGGTGCTGCTGGTACTGAGATATCTGCTGCCCACAGGTAAGGGCCCTCCGCTGGTCTTGGTCCTCCGGGGAGGAAGGGAGATGGGTGCACACAATTTCAGGCCCATTCGTGAACAACCTTGAGCGTCAACCCCTGGAGTTTCCCAACTGGGTCTTCCTTTTCAGCTTGGGTCTCTGCCCAATTGTTACCTCTTCAGTGTCCCCAAGTGCCCCACCCAAAGAGCTCCACTCACTCTCCCCTTCTGCTCCTTTACTTTATCATCCCTTACCACGTGACATTAATATTCCACAATTTACTTGTCTGTCATATCCTTGCTTGTGAGATCTGCAGACACTGATTGTTCAGTGATGTGTCCACAGCCCCTAGAAGTGTGTTTGGCTCAGAGATGGTCCTTGATAAATATATGTCTTGTAACCCGACAAGTCTGGCTTGTCTGGCTGGGGGTGGGAAGCATGGTGGCTAAAGGCTCATGTTTGGGAGTTGAATCCCATCTTAACCACACACCGGCTGTCACTCCTTACGCCACTGACTTTGTGTTTCTGAGCCTCAAATTTTCCTCATTTGTAAAATGGAGATGATGATGATAATAGCACCTAGTTCACAGGGCATGTTGGGAGGATTTGATTAGATAATTCAGATAAATGCTTGGCATAGCAAAAGGGTTCAGTGAGCAGTGACTGTTAAGAAGTGGGAGGGGAAGTGGATGTGATCAAGCAGTTGAGCACCCACCTCCCACATGGGAGGTCCTGGGTTCAGTTCCCCGTGCCTTCTAAAGAAGACAAACTAACAACGAGCAGACATCAAGAAAAAAAAAAAAGGCACAAAAAAGCAAAACAACGAGCAGACCATGAGCAAAAACAAATGAGAAGGGAGCGGATGTGACTCAAGCAGTTGAGTGCCTGCCTCCAACATGGCTGGTCCTGGGTTCGGTTCCTGGTGCCTCCTAAAGGAAAAAAAAACAGACAACGAGCAGACAACAAGCAAAAAAACCATCCCCAAAACAACGAGCAGACAGAAGGAGCCATGGCCAGGGGTTGGGGAGGGGTGGGGAGGGAAGAAGTGGGAGGGCACAGAATGGATGAGATGTGTGAAACCCTCTCTGTGAGGCACCCAGAAGAACCCGCATTTTCTCTGGAGGCTTTCTTAAGAGGTAGCGGGTAGGATTTACAAACCCACAGGGGGCTTAGAGATATGGCCTTGCCTGATGACCCCATTTTATCAAGAAAACCATTGTTCAGAGAGGTCAGTATTTGCCCGGGGCCATACAGAGAGAGGGATGGGGACTGGACAAGGTCTTAACTCTGATGCTCTTGATGCCTCCTCTGGGAGGGTCACTAAGTCACTCATTAGGCATTTATTTGTTGAGCCCCTGCCATGGGCCCCTGCATGCTTTGGGGACACAGTGGGCCTGTGGCACTTACAGGGAAAGTAGGCAAAGAGTGGAGAAGCACAAAGGGACAAGTGTGGGGCAGGGGGTACAACTATGCTGAGATCCGGGGTGGGAGAGGAACCTTCCCCAAGTGGAAGGGTTTTTTTCAAGTGAGCACTGAAGGAGGCTCAGCCCTAGTCGGACAGGTTTAAGTCAAAGGATCAGCTGCGTGAGGCTGGGATCTGCCGCCCACCACCCCCACCTGCTTCCCACATTTGCAGAGAAATCTGAGGTCAGAGAAGGAAGGGACCTTTATGCTAGTGGTTCTCAGACTTGAGCACATCAGCATCCCCTGGAGGGCTTGTTAAAACACGGATGCTGCTTTTCACTGTTGAAACCATTTCCGCTTCAGTAAGTTTAGAGGAGGGCCCAGGAGTTTGTGTCTTTTTTTTTTTTTTGAAACAATTTATTGAAGTATATCATTCATACATGAACATACATAAACTGTAAGTGTTCAGTAAACATCGTGAACTCACAAAACAAACATGCATAACATCACACAGGGCTCCCACACCTCCCCCCTCCCACAAACATCCTGCATTGTTGTGAAACATTCGCTAACAAATCATGAAAGAGCATCGTCAAAGTATTACTAACTATAGTCCGAATCTTCCTCCCCTATACATTTTTTTAAGGATTTATTAATTTGCTTTTATCCATTTTTATGCCCCCCACCCCCCCATTTTTGCTGTTTCTGTGTCCATTTCCTGCCCTCTCTTCTCATCCTTCTCCTCCTGTCTTCGCTGGGATTCGATCCTCGGAACCTCTGATGTGGGAGAGAGGCGTCCTACTAGTATGTGTTTTCAACAAGCTCTCAGGTGAGGCTAATCTACCTGGTCCCCATATAACGTTGGCTCCTTTCTGCTTTTGAAGCAGAGCAATCTAAAGACTGAACACAAAATGGAAATTGAAAACAAATCCCCCCTTGCATCTGGGCCAGCCAGAAATCCCATAAAAATGGGCCTTCCTTTTGAGCCACAGTGTCCCAGTCTTGCCCACCATAAGAACCACCTGTGTGTGGATGAAGCTGTTGAAATCCAGATTCCTGGGTTCCACTTACAGAATCAGAATTTCCAAGAAAGGAGCCTTTCCCATCCATGCCTCAGTTTCCTCACCATTGAAGTGGGTTTGTTTGGAGGATTAAATGAGCTAACAAACAGGGCATCCCAAACTGTAAAGCACATCAGAATCCCCTGGGGGTCAGGGTGAGCCTTGTTAAAACACAGGGAACCCTGGTGTTCTGATTTAGTAGGTCTGGGGTGAGGCTGGTAGTCTGGGAACGACTTTGAGAAGCACTGTAAGGCATGGAAAAGCTGGTAGAACATCTGCACATGGTAAATTTCATAAGGGAAGTTACAGTTCACAAGCACCTCCGGGGATTCTAACAATCGGGAAACTGTGGGACTAAATTGAATAACAGTAAAAAGCAATCCGAGCAGGTGTAGCTCCGTGGCTGAGCACTGACTTTGCATGTACGAGGTCCTGGGTTCAATCTCTGGTACAGTCCCGCCCTTCCTTCCCTCCAAAAGCAATCTAAGTAGTAAGGACAGGCAGAACACGGTGGAATGGTTGGATGATGGAACTCAAGTCACCTGTCTTCAAAATGATACTGCTTAAAAAGAATTAGCCCAGTGCCTACACATGATCAACATTAAATGGTAGCTTTTTATTGAGAATGTGGAAATCATTATGTTATTATTAATATTAGGACTTGATGGGGTGCTAATCCAATGAATGTTAGCTATTCTAAATGTGTGGTGGTTATTATTATTAACTAAAATGTTGTACTCTGTGCTGGGATCTGTGCTAAATCCTTTGACTCCATTAGTCCTAGTGATAAGCCTCCAAAATAGGTGCTGTAGTCTATGCTGTAAAATGTAAACCTAGTTTGCCAAAGGGGAAACTCAGGCACAGAGAGGTTGAGTGGTTTGTCCAGGATGGCAGAGAATTTGAACCCAGAATTAAGAACAGAGCCTACCATCTTGCTATAGAATCACAGCAACAAAGTAGGCCGTCTCTAGCTTCCTGGAACTCTTAGGCTGGCAGGTAGATTAAAAATGTAGGCAATGGCATGATATAAAGTCAAAGGGTCTAATATGGGAACAGAAAGGGGGAGATTTAGGGGTAGTTTGCCTTGCTTTTGTCATTAAGCCAGGCTCTGCTCTTTCTGGACCAGTTCAATCTGTGCGGGCCTCAAGTCCTTTGCACTTGCCCTTTGTGCTGCCTGAGTGTTCTCTCCTCAGCAACCCCCAAGGCTAGCTGTTACCAGATTTTGTCTAGGTTCCTGACTATGCTGCAGAAATGAATTTCAAGAGCACGTTGGGTTAGTTAGGACAGTAATTTATTAATGGGAGAAAATAGCAGATCATGGGTCCCAGAGAGAGGAAGGGGCTGAGGAGTGATAAAGAGGGCTGGTTTATAGACTATAATTTCCCATTATAGATTATAAACACCCAGGTTTTACTTGCATGTTGATCCATGCAGGGGGGACACAGGGAGAGCAGGGCACAGAAGGCAAGAGGGTGGGAGAGACTTGACCTTTGCCCTTGCTTTTTTAAACCATTAATTATTCCACCCTTTTGCTAATGGCAGGGGAGGAGTCTCAGCTGTTTGCTGTTTTGATTGATTACCCCACCCATCAATCCCCTGGGTGGGCCCAATGATAATGTCCCTGGAGAATATCTGGGGCTTCTCCTGGCTTCTGGAGGGAATGTCATTCCGGATGGCAGAAATCTCGCAAGGGTCTTCCAGCAGCCATCTTGGGGGTATCGAAATCCACGTAGACTTCTTGCCAGGTTCCAGATCCATCTATTGATTCCCTGTATGAAGCCTGCTTCATAGTTGCTGCTTCTCATTCCAGGTGTGACCATCCTGTCTGAAGTAGCCACACACAGTCCCTCTCAGAAAAATAATACAGGAAATACCCAGTTTCATTACCTTCAGAGCACATAAATATCTGAATTACCTTGTTTATTTAATTATTATGTTTTCCCTCACTAGACTGTATGCTCCATGAGGGCAGTGAGATGCACAGTGGTAAAGAATATGAGTCTGGGTCCACACTGCAGGGGTTGGAATCCCAACTCAGTAGTGTGATTTGGGACCAAAAAAAAAGTGTCTCTGAGCCTGTTTCCTCATCTGTAAAATGGGAATAAGTAGAAGGGGTAACTATAGGAATAAATGAACAACTCCTAGAATATGTAGGGGCACAAAATAAGGACCTTTGTGTAGTGGATGTTTTTGTTGTGGTTATAATAGTAATAATAGTAATATTGTTGTTAGCTTCTAGCACAGAATCGGCCTACATTAGATAGTTAGTAGGTGTTTGTTGACTAGGTGGAAAGATAGATGGCAGGTTTTTAAGCAGAAAAGGTCAATATCAGAGTTTGGCTCCATGGCTCAAACCCTTTCCAAGTTCTGGAAAATATTTGTATTAAAACCAGAGGGCCTGGTGGTGGGGCCTGGGAGGGTAAGTGTGGGAGGGTTAGGGGAAGGCGAAGTTGGAGGGGCGTTGATCTGCCCAGGTCTTCTTAATTTATATACCCCAGCCTCCAAGCCTCTCTCCTTCAGGGCTCAAATATCAGATAAACGGAAAGAAACAATGTAAGTAAATGTGGTCTTGTCTGCCTTTGAGGAGCTGGAATCTAGAAAACTGATTTTATTTTTAAACCAGCACTGGGCTAACTCAACTCTCAGCATCCCCAGGAAGAGTGCAGTCCTTGGCTCAAAGTCAGAAAATTACCATATTAAAGCCTCTACTTACTCTAACCCACATTTTCCCTCCCTTCTTATT
The DNA here is from genome assembly GCA_029593785.1 of Cabassous unicinctus. Classification (NCBI taxonomy): domain Eukaryota; kingdom Metazoa; phylum Chordata; class Mammalia; order Cingulata; family Chlamyphoridae; genus Cabassous; species Cabassous unicinctus. The sequence goes on from JAQZBX010005762.1 coordinate 12,514, forward strand.
TTAGAAGCAAAAAGAAAATAAAAAGCATCTCTCAGCAGCACCTCCCCACCCTTACCCTCCAGCCCCACATTGTTTTTCAGCTGGGCTGCTTTTGTGACTTTGCTGCAGGAAATTATCTGGAGGCTTCCTCAGGCACCGAAAGCCTCCTGACTAATCCTGTTTGGTTAGGATTAGCGAGTGTCTTGGAGAACCGCAGTGCTTTAGCTGGGAAGTTATTTATTCACTCAACCTCCAGGCCTCCCCTGCTTCATGGATCAAATGTCAGTGAAAAGCGAGAGACAAAGGATGAGAATAAATACGGATTTGCCCTCTTCCCCGTCCTACCTCCCACTCCTTTGGTGGGGTGTGGGGGGATGGGAGAGCTTGGCTTGTGGAGTGAAAGATGGAAACAGAAGAGAGATGGAGAGAGAAGAGAGGGGGGAAGAGAAGGAGGCATAGGAAGAGAGAGAGAAGGAGAGAGGGGGGACACAGGGCAGAGATGGGTAGAGTAGGAGAGAGGGAGAAAAGAAAAAGGGGGAGGAGAGAGAGAGAAGGGGAGAGGAGGAAGACTGGGAGAGAGAAAGGAGGGGGAAAGGAGGAGGAGAGACCGGAAGTAGGGGGTGGAGAGTGGAAACAAGGGGAAGAGAGGGACATGAAAGGAGAGAGGGGAGGAAAGTGGGACCCAGGGTGGAAAGGAGAAAGTAGGAGAAAAAAGAGAGATGGAGCCAGTGACAGGGAGAGAGAGAAGAGAGAGGACAGAGATGGAGAGAGAGAGACAAGTGAGGTGTCTGTTTCCTGTATTTCTCTCCCGTTTATTGATTGCGCACTTTGAACTTGTCACAAAATATGGCACATGGATATTCAAAACATATTTATTGGACATTTGTGAGCTAGAGCAGATGCACGTCACTATTGCAGGGTGGTGAGAACGTGGAGAAACATGGGAAAAATACAACTGGAGTGACCTATGGACTGTGGTCAACAGCAATACTGTAATATTCATGCATCTATGCCAAAGATGTACTGTTTGGATAATGGGGGAGTAGGGAAAAAGTGTGCCAAATGTACTCTACGGATCATGGTTAGTGAGAATAGTCTGATGATATTATCTCATAATCTGTAACAAATGTTCCACAATGGTGTGGTGTATTGATAGAGGGGTGTTGTATGGGAATTCTTCACATGTGCATGATAGTTTGTAAGTTCACAACTTCTGTAATAAAAATATATTTTTAAAAAACCAACATATTTATTGGACAAAGGGTCCAAGCCATTTAAGCCAGTGGCTCTTAAGCCTGACTAAGTATCTGAGTTCTCTGAGAGCTTTAAAAACAAATTGGTATTTTAAAAAATATTTCTTAGGAGACTGTAATGCACAGCCAGGACTGAGAACCATCGATTTAAGTCAAACTTTTCCAAATAATGGCCTGGGTCCCAATTCAGACTCAAGGATGTATCTCTTTTGCTAACTGTCTTAAAAATATTTGCATTCGTTGTCAATATTAAATCCCACAGTTCATAATGTTTCCACATTTCAAATTTCTTTTAAAAAGCTCAAAGTCCCAGCCACCCTAAGCCCAAACCCCAGCAGAAGCTGAGTAGGAGCTTACCCTTTAGATAGAGCAGGAGCTCTTTGGTTTGCCATGGGCCCCACTATTCCCTACTACTTCCCAGATGATGAGTCTGAGCACCTGGTTCCCTTCATCCTGTCTTCTTGGAGTAAACCTTAGTGGAAGGTGAAATACCCGAATAGAGTTAGCATCTCTAAGTCAAGTGGAAAGTGAGAAACAGAATGGAAAGGCCCTATATTCCCAGGAACACAGGAGGAAGTATTTCTTTTTGGAAGTCAAGATTACTCCTCTACATTTGTTATACAAAGAGTGCTTTTCTTACACCCAGCCCATTCACTCGTGGATATTACATGTCACGGGGTTAAGTGAAAGAGCCTCAGAGCTGTGATCTTCAACACAGTAGCTCCTTCTCCCATTTGGCTATTTAAATTTAAGTTAATTAAAATTAAATAAAAATTAATTTCCTCAGCCACAGTTGCCTCATTTCAAGAGCTCATCAGCTGTTTATGTCTAGTGGCTACCATATTGGATGATACAGATAGAGAGCATGCTCATCATTGCAGCAAAGTTTACTGGTCCTTTTTGTAGTTATGTTCTAGAGTGAGATTTCCAGGGTTTAAAATCAGGCTTTGCATGACCTTGGACAGGTTACTCTCTCTCTCCTTAATTCAGTTTACTCATATGTAAAATGGATTTAATAATAGTATTGATGTTAAAGGGTTGTGAAGATTCCATTAATTAATAGACATAGAGCTTTTGGAACGGTACCTGGCACATAGTAAATGCTATGCAAGCAGCAGCTGTTATGCTGTTATTAAAATTAATATTATTATTTATTTTACTAGAATTATTATTGTTACCATACCTGCACAGGTTTCCCATCTCTTTTTTTTCATTCTTTTTTTTTTTATTAGAGATGTTAAAGGTATCCCATCTCTTTTAATCCTCATTCAGTATCTATAGGGTGCATAGTATCTGCATATGGGAACTCTGAAGTTCAGAGAGATTTTGTTACTTGCTAAGATCAACAGCATGCAAGAGGTGAAACTGGCCTTATGACCCAAGGTTGTTAGATTCTGATGCCCGTACCTGTCTACTCTACTGTGAGATCTTTTGAGGCAGAAGCTTAAGCAAACAGCCTTGGATAGACGTCACTGGGTGTGTCTGGTGTATGATGCATTGTACAGTTTTGATGGAATGCAGGGTATGTGGAAGGGAGGAGTGTAGTAAGGAGGGGTGAGAAATAAAACTAGAAAGGTGAGTGGGATACAAACAGACATTGAGTAATAACCTAAGCATTTGGGGCTTCATTTAGGCAATAATGAGTGCTCTAAAAAGGATCTGATCTGATTCAGCCTACCCCTTTGCTCATGCTAACAAAAAGAGCAACCCATTTTTATTGAGCACAAACTATTTTTGGGTAACTGTGCCTGGTCCTCACAAGAACTTTAAAAAAAAAATTTATTGTGGAAAAATATATATACAACATATTTTAATTACTGTGGTAAAATATATATACAAACATATTGTATACTTTTGTTACTGGATTTTGTCTAGGTTTTTGACTATGCTGCAGAAATGAATTTCAAGAGCATGTCAGGTTAGTTAGGCCAGTAATTTATTAAGGTTGGGAGGGAAAATAGATGGAAGAAAATAACAGATCATGGGTCCCAGAGAGAGAGGAAGGGGCTGAAGAGTGATAAAGAGGGCTGATTTATAGGCTACAATTTCCCATTATAGATTATAAACACCCAGGTTTTACTTGTGTGTTGATCCATGCTGGGGGACATAGCGAGAGCAGGGTGCAGAAGGCAAAAGGGTAGGAGAGATTTGACCTTTGTGCTTGCTTTTTAAACTATTAATTATTCCACCCTTTTGCTAATGGCATGGGAGGAGTCCCAGCTGTTTGCTGTTTTGATTGATTACCCCACCCCTCAATCCCCTCAGTGGGGTGGGCCCAATGATAATGTCCCTGGAGAATATCTGGGGCTTCTCCTGGCTTCTGGAGGGAATGGCATTCTGGATGGCAGAAATCTCACGAGGGTCTTCCAGCAGCCATCTTGGGGGTATCGATATCCATGTGGACTTCTTGCCAGGTTCCAGATCCATCTATTGATCCCCTATTTTACTAGCCTGCTTCACTTTCAAGGACACAATTCAGTGGTGTTAATTACATTCACAATGTTGTACTACTATCACCACTATCCACGACCAAAACTTTTCCATCACTCCAAACATAAACTCTGTAAGCATTAAACATTTACTAATTTCCTACCCTCACCCCTTCCCCTGGTGCCCTGTAATCTGCTTCTCACAAGAACATTTTGAGGAAGGTTTTATTATTATCATCCCTGATTTATAGATGAGTTAACTGAGGCTCAGAGAAGCCCACCAAGCTGGTTTGGTCAGTGGTGGAGTTAGGACTTGCACCCCATTGCTTCCTCAGTGGTCTTGCTGTGGCACTGGTGAGCCAGTCAACTGCCTAACCTGTTAATTCAGGAAGACAACTCTGGGGAAGGTTGGCAAATTCTCCAGCAGACTATGTTAGTTTCCTCCAGAAGCATTTGCATAACAAGGATGTTGAGTTGCCTTTTGGACTCCTAAGGTTTCAAAGGTGCATGACACCATGAAAGTCAGAACATGGTCAAACATGGACTGTCCCTCTCCCCAGGACTCGCCCTGCTTTCCCTCTGCCTTCTCTTCTTATTTTCTTCCTTCTCTTGAACATCTCACTCAGAGAAACCTTTAGAGGATTGTTTGAGGATTAAATTAGTTAAGTTGTGTATAAGTGCTTTAAAAGGTACTGTTACATAGTAAGTACTCAATAAAAGTTAGCTGTTGATGATAGTAATATGTTGTGGATATTATTATCACTATCCTCACAGGGTAATGACCAACCTTAATTTCAGGAGGTAGGTGGCAAACTTTTGAGGGGGGCATGGATCCTGGTGCCTAAGAGGTCCTTGAGATGCTTGAGAAAGGAGAGCCTGTGTGGGAGAACTCATATGGCAAAGTGTTTTGAGTAAAGGGATTATGAAAGGAACCTTGAATCTCCTGGATTAAATGTAATGCTATATATGTCTGCAATTTTTTCAGAGAGAGGAGCTAGGTTTTGTAGAATTCTCACAGGAGTCTCTGATCCCCCCCCGCCCCCACAAAAGTTCAATAACCATTCATTCATTTATCCATTCAATAAATGTTTATTGAGTACCTACAACTCAGAGTTCAATATAAGAGATGCTATAACTATTATTAATGATTGTATTAACCACTATAACTATTAATCATATTTAGATAACAATTATTATCTCAACAGCTGCTTCCACCATTTATTTGTTGTTTACACTGTGATATCACCATCCAGAGAGCTTTACATTCATGATCCCATGTAATCCTCTCAATAGTCCAGCAACACTAAAATTTCTATTTGTGTATACTTTGTAGTTGAGGATGAGGTGGGATTTGAGGATTTGGATGGAGGGGGATGCCACACTCCTCATCAGTAGCTTGAGGTTGATTTTTCAGTGAAAGGAGAAAGGGGTGGGGAAGACTTGGGGTGGCTAAGGGAAGTGGAAAGATCCGAGGTGAGAGGGAGAGAGGAAGATTTAGGAGAAGCCCTTTTCCACCATTTATTCATTCCAAAAACATTTATTAAGCAACTTCTATGTGCTAGGTATTACATGGAGATGCAGTGGTGAGAAAAACAGACATTTCTTTTGCTTTCCTGAAACTGAGAATTTAGAGGGGAAGGAACCAATAAATAAGCAAGGAAATACACCATGTCTGGTTATACTAAGTGTTATGGAAAAAAGAGAACAGGAGATAGTGGGTTATGGTGGATAGGGGTGGTGGTCAGTAGAGGCTCTGTGAAGAAGTGACATCTGAGCATAGGTCTGAATGAAGTGAGGAGTGAGCCATTTAGGTATTGGGTGGAAGAGCATTCTAGGCATTTGGCACAGTAACTGCAAAGGCCCTGGGGCAGGAGTGCATTTGAAAAACAGCAAAGAGATCAGAGTGACCGAAGCAGACTGAAGAAAGGGTAGAGAAAAAATAAGGGCAAGGAAAGAAGGGAGGGGACAAAGCAGTAGGTCCTTGTAGTAGTAGTAAGGAATTTGACTTTTACTCTGACACCCACATGGAGCCAAGAAAGGATTTTAAGCTCTGGCCTGATATGCCCTGATTCACATTCTTTGAAAATATATTTTTATTGTAGAAGTTGTGAACTTACAAAACAATCATGTACATGTGTGGATGTCCACATAACACCCCTTCACCAACACACTGCATTGTTGTGGAACATTTGTTACAAATTATGAGATAATATCATCAGACTATTACCATTAATTACGGTCTCTAGCGTACATTTGGTATGTTTTTTCCATACCTCCTATTTTTAGCACAGTACATCTTTGGCATTGATGCAAGAATATTACAGTATTGCTGTTGACTATGGCCCATAGGTAACATTAATTGTATCTTCCCGTGCTTATCTACATTCTTACCATCTTGAAATAGTGATGTACATTTGTTCTAGTTCATAGAAGGACATTCTTGTGTTTGTACTATTAACCACAATTCTCATCTACCTCTGGGTTCACTGTGTTACTCAGTCCCTAAATTATTCTCTAGCTTTCTTTCAACTGATATTTACATCCCTAGACTACTCTTTTCAGCTACAATCCCATTTATAAACCAGCTGTATTAGTTCTACTCACTATAATGTGTTACCATCAACTCTATCCATTTCCACACTTTTATAGTCAGGTTAATTAAAACTTCTACATGCATTAAGCATCAATACCCCTTCTCAGCTCTCCTCCTATCTCTTCATAAAGTATACTTTAGATTTTAACTTCATGCATTTATTCTTCATATTTAGTTCATATCAGTGAGACCATGCAATATTTGTCCTTTTGTATCTGGCTTATTTCACTTAGCATAATGTGTTCAGGGTTCATCCATGTCATCATATGTGTCCCAATTTCATTTCCTTGTACAGCAGCGTAGTATTCCATCATATGTATATACCACATTTTGTTTAACCATTCATCAGTTGGTGGACACTTAGGCTGTTTCCATCCTTTGGCAATTGTGAATAATACTGCTACGAACATCAGTAGGCAAATGTCTGTCCACATCACAATTTTCAGTTCTGGATATATATTCCTAGTAGAGGAAATGCTGGATCATATGGCAGTTCTATATTTAGCTTCCCGAGGAATCGCCAAACTGTCTTCCACAGAGGTTGCACCATTTTACATTCCCAAAACAACAGAAAAGGAGTGTTCCTATTTCTCCACATCCTCTCCAGTACTTATTGTTTTCTGTTTTTTTTAGTAATGGCTATTCTATGTGGTGTGAGATGATATCTCATTGTCATTTTGATTTGCATTACCCTAATAGCTAGTGACATTGAATATTTTTTTCATGTGCTTTTTGGCCATTTGTATTTCCACTATGGAGAAATGCCTATTTAAGTCTTTTGCCTGTTTTCAAATTGGATTGCTTGCTCTTTTATTGTTGAGTTATATGATTGGGCTGCCTTTTCACCTTCTTGATGAAGTCCTTTGAATCACAAAAGTCTTTAAGTTTGAGGAGGTCCCATTTATCCATGTTTTCTTTTGTTGCTCGTGCTTTTGTTGTATTGTTTATGAATCCATCACCAAGACCTCCAGGTCTTGAAGATGTTTCCCTACCTTTTCTTCTAGAAGCTTTATAGTTCTAGCTTTTATATTTAGGTCTTTGATCCATTTTGAGTTAATTTTTGTATAAAGTGTGAGATAGGAGTCTTCTTTCTTTCTTTTGGCTATGGATATCCAGTTTTCCCAGGACCATTTGTTGAATGGACAGTTCTGCCCCAGCTGGGTGGGTTTGACATCTTTGTCAAAAATCACTTGATGATAGATGTAAAGGTCTGTTTCTGAACCATCAGTTCAGTTCCATTGTTCTATGTGTCTATCTTTATGCCAGTACATGCCATTTTTGCCACTGTAGCTATGTAATTTGATTTAAAGTCTGGAAGTGAGAGTCCTCCAACTTCGCTTTTCCTTTATAAGATGTTTCTGGATATTTGGGACCTCTTATCCTTCCAAATAAATTTGATAATAACTTTTCCATTTCTTTAAAAATTGCTGGTGGAATTTTTATTGGGATTGCATTGAATCTGTATATCAATTTGGGTAGAATTGACATCTTAATGAGCACAGAATGTTCTTCCATTTATTTAGGTCTTTTAAAAAAATTTTAGCAATGCATTGTTGTTTTCTGAAAACAAGTGCTTTACGCCCTTGGTTAAGTTTATTCCTTAATATTTGATTATTTTAGCCACTATTGTAAATGGAATTTTTTCCCTAACTTCCTCCCCAGATTGTGTATTCCTAGTGTATAGAAACACTATTGTATTTTAATATTGTATCCTGCCACTCTGCTGAAATAGTTTATTAGCTTTGTTGTAGATTTTTTGGGACTTTCTAGTATAGGATCATATCAATTGTGAATGGCTAAGTTTTACTTCTTCCTTTCTGATTTGGATGTCTTATTTCTACCTGATTTTCTAGGTAGAACCTCTAACCCTATATTGTGCAATAGTGGTGAGAGTGGTCATCCTTGTTTTGTTCCAGACCTCAACAGGAAAGCTTTCAGCTTTTCACTATTGAGTACAATGTTAGCTGTGGGTTTTTCATATATGGTCTTTATCATGCTGAGAAATTTTCCTTCACTTCCTATCTTTTGTAGTATTTTTATCAAGAAAGGATGCTGTATTTTGTCAAGTACCTTTTCTGCATCAATTGATGGGATCATGTGATTTTTCTTCTTTGCTTTATTAATGTGGTATATTACGCTGGTTGATTTTCTTGCATGCCTGGTATAAAACCCAGGCGATCATGATGACTAATTTTTTTAATTGGTTGTTGGATTCAATTAGCAAGTATTTTGCTGAGGATTTTGCATCCATATTCATTAGGAAAATGGGTCTGTAATTTTCTTTTTTCATAATATCTTTATCTGGCTTTGGTATTACGGCGATACTGGTTTTATAGAATGAGTTTGGTAACGTTTCTTCTTGTTCAGTTTTTTTTGAAGAATTTGAGCAAGATTGGTATTAAATCTCCTTTGAATTCTTGGTGGAACTCACCTGTGAAACCATCTGCTCCTGGGCTTTTCATTTTGGGAATTTGTTTAATGACTGTTTCAGTCTCTCTAGCTGTGATTAGTTTGTTGAGGTCTTCTATTTCTTCTAGGGTCAGTGTGGGTTGTTCACACATTCCTAGGAATTTTTCCATTTCATCTACATTGTCTAGTTTGTTGGCATACAGTTGTTCTTAGTGTCATCTTATAATCTCTTTTATCTCTGTAGAGTCAGTAGTAATATCTCTGTTTTCATTTTTTATTTCATTTGCATCTTCTCTTTTTTCTTTGTCAGTCTAGCTAATGGTTTGTCAATTTTGTTAATCTTCTCAAAGAATGAACTTTCGGTTTTATTAATATTCTCTATTGTTTTTTGTTCTCAATATCATTTATTTCTGCCCTGATTCTTGTTGTTTCATTCCTTCTGCTTGCTTTGGGAATAGCTTGTTCTTTTTCTACTTCCTCCAGCTGTGTAGTTAGGTCATTGATTTTAGCTCTTTCTCCTCCTCCTCCTTCTTTTCTTCTTCTTTTAAAAGGTACTGAGGAGTAAACCTGGGACCTCATACATGGGAAACAGGTGCTCAACCACTGAGCTACACCCGCTCCCTCTTTTTTTTTTAATGTAAGCATTGAGTGCTATAAGTTTTCCTCTCAACACTGCCTTTGCTGCATCCCATAGGTTCTGATATGTTGTGTTCTCATTGTCATTTGTCTCAAGATATTTATTGATTTTTTGAAATTTCTTCTTTGACCCACTGATTAAGATTGTATTGTTTAATCTCCATACATAAGTGATTTTTCCCTTTTTCTGCCGCTTGTTGATTTCCAACTTTATTCCATTATAATCAAAGAAAGTGCTTTTTATAATTTCTATGTTGTTGATTTTATTGATATCTGCTTTGTGACCCAACATGTGGTCTATCCTGGAGAATGATCCATGAGCACTTGAGAAGAATGTACATCCTGCTGTTTTGGGGTGCAATATTCTGTATAAGTCTATTAGGTTTAGTCCATTTATCATATTATTCAAGTTCTCTGTTTCTTTATTGATCTTCTGCCCAGATGTTCTATCCAATGATGAGAATTGTGTATTGAAGTCTCCAACTATTATTGTAGAGACATCTATTTCTCCCTTCAGTTTTGCCAGTGTTTTACTCTTGTAATTTGGAGTATCTTGGTTAGGTGCATATATATTTATGATTTTTATTTCTTCCTGGTGAATTGCCACTTTTATGACTATATAATATCCTTCCTTGTCTTTAATAACAGTTTTTAATTTAATGTCTATTTAATCCAATATAAGTATAGCTACTCCAGCTTTTCTTTGTTTACTGCATGCATGCAATATCTTTTTCCAGCTTTTCAATTTCAATCTATTGGTATCATTGGGTCTAGGTTGAATCTCTTGTAGGCAACATATAGATGGCTCATATTTTCTTATCTATTTGCCAGTCTGTTTTTTTGATTCATGAGTTTAATCCATTAATGCTCAATGTTATTACTGTAAAGGCAGTTCTTACTTCACCCATTTTGAGCTTTAGGTTTTACTTGTCATATTTTATTTTCACCACTCTTTTCCCACTTTTACTTACTTTTACTGATATAATCTTCATTTCTAGACTCTCTTTCAAGCCTCTCTTTCCTGGCTTTTCTTTTTCATCTGTAGCACTCCTTTTAGAATTTCCTGCAAAAGTGGTCTCTTAGTTACAAACTCTCTCAGTTTCTGTTTATCTGTGAACATTCTAAACTTGCCCTCATTTTTGAAAGGCAGTCTTGCTGGACATATGACTCTTGGCTGGCAGTTTTTTCTTGCAGTGTCTTAAATATATCATACCACTGTCTTCTTGCCACCATGGTTTCTGATGAAAAATCAGCACTTAATCTTATTGGGTATCCCTTGTATGTAAAGCATTGCTTTTCTCTTGCTGCTCTCAGAATTCTCTCTTTGTCTTTGGCATCTGACATACTGATTAGTATGTCTCTTGGAATAGGTCTATTCAGATTTATTTGGATGGGAGTATGTGTGCTTCTTGGACATGGATATTTATGTCCTTCTGTAGGGTTGTGAAATTTTCTACCATTATTTCTTCAAATATTCCTTCTGCCTCTTTTCCCTTCTCTTCATCTCCTGGGACACCCATGACACATACATTTGCTTGTCCCTTGCTGTCATTTAGTCCCCTGAGACTCTATTCAATTTTTTTCATTCTTTTCTTTATCTATCCTTTTGTCTGTTTGCTTTTGGAGGCCATGTCTTCAAGCTCACTGATCCTTTCTTCTTTCTCCTCTAATCTGCTGTTATATGACTCCAGTGTATTTTAATTTCATTTATTGTGACTTTTATTCCTGTAAAATCTGCTATTTTTCTATGTATGGTTTCAAGTTCTTCTTTGTAGAATTTGAAGACATGCAGTATCTTCTTAATATCCTCAATCTCTTTAGCTATCTCATTGAGAGATTTTTTTGAGCATCTCCGATTAATTGTCTCAACTCCTTTATGTCATCTGGAAGCTTATCTTGTTCCTTTGACTGGGCCATATCTTCCTGTTTCTTGGTATGGATTGTAATTTTTTTGTTTGTGTCTTGGCATCTGGCTTACTAGATGTATTTGTTCTGGGTGCAGTTTCTTTCTTTAGTTTAGGGCTTTCTTGACCTTTTCCCTTGCTGGTTGTATAGTAGGAGCCGAGGTTGTAGTTGGTACTGTAAGCTGTGGAGCCTGAAGCTACCCATGTTGCCCCAGTTACTGATGAAGTTTCTCCCATCCTTCTCCCCTGTCAGGGGTAGGGATGGAGCTGCAGCTGTGTGCAGCAATCCAAGCCATGCAGGTCATGTCCATCCGTAGTTTCCTGGAGAGACTGATGAAGCTTCATGCCCCTTTCTCCCCTGCCTGCGGTGGGGATATAGCTGCAGGTGTGGGCAGCAAACTAAGTTGTGAAGGTCAAAACTGACCGCAGTTGTCCAGGTAGACTGATGTAGCACTGGCCACCCTCCTCCCCTGCCAGAGGTGAGAATGGACCCTCTGGAGTACCCAACAATCTAATCTGTGTGGGCTGAATGTGCATGCAGTTGTCCAACAGTCCAGTCTGTGCAGGCCAAAAGTGTTTGCAGGTGCCCAGAGAGGGTGAGGAAACACAGCGCCCCTCCTATCCTATTGGGGGGTGGAGGTGGAGCCACAGGTGTCTGGCTATCTAGTTTGTGCTGGCCGAAAGTACCTGCAGTTGCCTGGAGAGGCTGGTGCAGGTACCCCCAGCTTCCTCCCTGCCAAATGTGGGGCTGGAGCCTAAGCTAGGGCTGCAATCTGATCTGGGTGGAAAGATGCTGGTCCCTACCATCACTGATTTTCAATGAGACCCATGTCCCTTTATGTTGGGGATGGAGTTACAATGGCAGCTACTGGCCTCTTTCCAACTTAGACTCCTTCAAACGTTAGCTGTTCTTAGGATTATACTTTAGCCAGCTGAATTTACTAATCAGTAGCTGAAGTTGGTGCCTGACCATCTCTTCCTCCCCCATTTTTGGGAAATAGAGATTCCAATTCTATCCATGGAACAGCTCCCAAGATGGCTTGCACCACCAATGGAGGATGGGCACAGGCCTCCACAGTGTGGAGTGCTTTACTCATGAATCTTCACTGCATATGGGCAGTCTGCTTCTTCCATTCTTTCAAGGATAATGTGATATGCTACTCTGGTCTCCTGGGCCACCCAAACAAGTGCTTTAGATAGCTCTGGGTGATTACTAACTGCTCTGTAGGATGAGCTGACTCTTAGAGCGCCTTACTCTGCTGCCATCTTGTGCCTCCCTCTCTCTGATTCATATTTTTAACAGCCTTCCTCTGGCAGCTGCATGTAGAACAAACTGTATGCACAGAAGTACAGAGGGTGGGAGCGTGATCCACCTCCCCACTTTGGATCCCTGAGTTCCTTTCTGGAAAGTTGGAAGCCACAGAATCCTTGGGGCAGGTGAAAGTGTGAGTGCCTTAATGGTATTTGCAGAGAGAGCAAGTGGTTTTGAAATTCCACAGAAGCTCAGATAGAGTGGCAAATGTGTCTGCCCATTTAGGATGGGGCGATCCCAGCCTAGGGCCACTATATGAGGATCTACAGATATAGTTGACACTTTCTCCAGCAAAGTAAGAGGAGAGAAAGAGGAATGAAGGTGCTTATACCTAATTTAGGAGGGCATCTGTCCCTCCCAAGGGTTAGGAGGAGAGTCCTTTCACTCATTTAACTGACCTGTATTAACCTCTCTGAGTTCCTGCTCTCAGCTAGGTGTTGATGAGCAGTAGTGTTTTCAGAAGGGCCTGGTGGGGAAAACCCCAGTTGAGGTGAGGAAACAAGCACTATGTTTTCTCTTAACCACTTACATGGAGGCAGGAAGAAGGGGTCTTTGTTCTGGCATGGTGGGAAATGTCCCTGGTCTGGGTCAGTGGGTCCAAGAGGCCAATAAAAGGAACCTCTGAGGTCAGGTGAGTGTGGTGGGTGAAGAAAGACAGAAACTGGATGGAGGAGGGAGATGTGGGGTAGGGGAGAGGAGATGTAAGAAGGATGACAGCTGCTATTTTATTGAGCTCTTACCTTGGTAGGGGCAAGCACAGAGGAATTTTAGGAAGTTATTAACTCATTTAAAGGCCTCTTCAGCCTGTAGTGTGGGAGCCATGTTCATCCTCAATTTCCAGATGAGTAAACTGAGCTCAAAGAACATTAGAAAAGCACCCAAGTTAACAGCCTTTTTCTGGGTCACACAAATAGACATGGTGTTTGCATTCCTGGACATGAAATTCTGGAGGGGAGACAGACAGTGGAACTAAGGGTTATGACAAAAAAGAAAAGGGGAGAGTGGGTGTGGTAGTTTGAAGCTTTTGTGGACCCTTGTATAATTATTATATTATAATATATATATATTAAATATGATATAAGTATATTATATTTTAATATACTTAAATATTAATTTAAGTATATTCTTAAATTAATCCATTCCTGTAGGTGTGAACCTATTGTAGATGGGACCTTTTGATTGGATCACTTCAGTTAAGGGCCTTTGTTTGGATTGCTTCAGTGGGGACATGACACAGGGTGAATCTTGGTCCTCTTGCTGGATCCCTTTATAAACTGCATGGGTTTGGAAAGTCAGACAGAGAGAAAAGACCCAGGGGCTCAGAGGGGAGCCCACAAAAGCTGAGAGAGAAAGCCATGAAAAAGCAGCCAGAAGCTAAAGGCGACAGAGCCCAGAGAAGACGGCAGAGACTGGCAGATGCTGCCATGTGCCTGATTGCCCACAGCTGCAACCTGTGAGAAAGAAAGCATCTCCTGTGGATGGTTTCACGGCCTCAGAACTGTAAGCTTATAATAAAGCCCCATTATAAAATCCAACCCATTTCTGGCATATTTCCTTGGCAGTCTTTAGCAAACTAAAACCGTGGGTAACAGAAGGGAAGTGGAATGAAACTAGATAGCACCCCATGAAGCAGGTATGCTGGAGACCAGGAGGGTTCTGTTGTGAGCATTTCCTTACGAAGAATTCCTGGGAGTAGAATCACTGGGTCAAAAGTTAGGACCATTTGATTTCCTACAGCACCTGGCCAAAGGTATGGTTGGTAAGTGCTAGCCCTGGAGATCTGACACTTAGGGTGGATGCTTTTCTCCACCTGGTAAAGGACAGCTCTCACCCTTCGCCAGGGCCTTCTTGGTCCAGCTTGACCTGGCCAGCTCCCTCCATTGCCAGCTTGGCTCATACCCCTTGGCTTCTGTCTCATAGATCCTGTGTATCTTTCTGTCTACATCTTCAGGTCCTGTTATAAATTGAATTGTGTCCCCCCCCCCACACACACACACAAAATTTGTTCAAATTCTAATCCCTGGTCTTGTGAAGGTGATCATTTTTGAAATGGGATCTTTGAGGAAATTATTAGGTAAGGCAAGACCACACTGAATTGTACACTTGAAAAATAGTAAAAGTGGGAAATTTTGAATTGCATTTATGGTACTACAATACAAATTGAAAAAAAAAAAAAAGTATTAGGGGGGTGTGTTGGGCAGATAATTCATTAAAAATACTGTTAGTTTTCTTTTATAAAAAGAGGCCAAACTGGATTATGTTACACCCAAATCCAATATGACTGGTGTCTTTATAAGAAGAGGGAATTTGAACACAAACAAACAGAGAAGATCGTCATGTGAGGGAGGCAGAGATTAAATTATGCCATAAACAAATGAATTTTATGGATTGTTCACAAGTCACCATGAGCATCCCTCAGACTTCAGAGGGAGCATGGCCCTGCCAACACCGTGATTTCAGACTTCTCACCTCCAGAAATGTGAGAGAATAAATTGTTATTGTTTTAAGCTGCCCAGTTTGTGGTACTTTGTTACAGCAGCCTTGGCAAGCTAAGACAGGCCTATCTAAGATAGATCTGCACTATCCACTATAGTGGCCACTGTCTGTGGCTTCTGAGCTTTTGAAAGTGGCTGGTCCAAATTGAGATGTGCTCTAATTGTATTAAATATACACTGGATTCCAAAGCATAGCACCAAAAATGCAAAATATCATATTAATACATTTTTTTACATTGATTTTAAGTTGAAAAGATAATACTTTGGATGTAGTAGGTTAAATAAAACATTAAAATTGATACCATCTGTTTCTTTTTACTTGCTTTTAAAACATGGCTAATAGAAATTTAAAATGTGGCTTGCATTATATTTCTTTTCTTTTATTTTTTTTATTGTTGGTAAAAATAAAAAATTTTCACAATACATACCAATATTTGTAAAATGATACATAAATACATATGCATATATGTGCATTTGCTTACATAAATGTTATTTTATATATATATATATATATATATATTTTTTTTTTTATGCATTATATTTCTGGTGGACAGCGCTCCTTTGGGGAATGGGACCGCATCTACCAGTTCCTACCCCAGGGCTGTCCAGGCCCACTTTAATTGCCAACCATGAGCTTTAGTTCCTTTTTTTCCTGCCATCATTAGTCTACCTCTAGCATCTGGTTGTTAGCCCCTTAGCTAAAGTTAATGTTGGCATAACAAATTTTGAAATATTGCTCATTCATTCACTCATTCATTCATTTTGACAGCCAGCTACCTAACTAGACTTTTTTTTTTTTTCTTTCTGTTTTTAAGTTTATTTCTGAGTTGCAAAGATTATTTCCCCTTCCCCATGTTTTTAGAATTTCCTGTATTCCCCCATTCAATCTTGGCTGCCATAACCAGACAGACAGAAAAGTACAACGACCTTCTTTTTCTTGCATCTGTAGTGGAAACCTTAGCAGCAGACATTAACTGCTCCAGGTCTGTCAGAGATGCATCTAGCTAGACTTCTATGTGCCAGGCTTTGTGCTATGCACTGGGATTATGATGATAAACTTGGTACATAATAACACACCTCCAGCAAAGGATTTCACAGTGTCATAGGACAGCTTTACATGTTAAGTAAATGTTCATGGCTTTGGCTGAGAGGAAGGGAAATATTTTGGTGTCAGTGGAGAATCCAAAGCTATGTTTATGGATATCCAAGTGGCAATGTCAGGTGGGCAGGTGGATGTAGGTGTCTGGAGCTCTATTTCCACCTGATCAGATCTGGACAGGTACAGAGTCAAAGTACAACCCAAGCCTATCAGACCCTGCACAGTCTGCTCAAGTGCCCTCCGTGCCTTCTTCTCCCCTGACTCTCCTCCTCGCTCACTCCAACCACATTGCCTCCTCTCTGTTCCTCAAAATATTGTACTTTGTAGCTTTTTTTTTTCTGATTCAGGATCAAATCATTGCATTGCATTCAGTTGTCATGTGCCCTTATTCTCCTTCACTCTGGAACAGTCCTCAGTCTTTGTCTTTCATGGCATTAACATTTTCTGAAGAGTACAACTTGTTTTGTAGAAATGTCCTTCATTGTGGTTTGTTTGGTGTTTTCTCACATTGAGATTCAGATTAGCATTTAGGCAGGAACCACAGACGTGATGCTGTGTCCTTCTCCATGCACATCATATCAGGAGGCACACTATGTTGAGTTGTTCCATTATTGGTGATTTAATTTGGATCACTCGGCTAAGGTGGCGTCCACTATATTTCTCCATTGTGCATTTACTTTCCTCTTTGTAAGTAATAACTAATTTATGGGGAGATGCTTTGAGACCAAGTAAATGTCTGCTGTCTCATCAAATCTTTATCCCAGGTTTTAGCATCCATTGATGATTCTTCCTGAATCAATTATTATTATGATGGTTGCAAAATGTTAATTTTTCTATCTACCATTTCTTCTGCATTTATTATTGCCTTTCTATTGAAAGTAAAATTTTTCTCTTCTCCCTCATTTATTCATTTATTTATTTGTATTAGTATACACATTGATTCTTATTGCATTCGATGAGGTATAATTGGTTACAATCATTATTTATTTTGATGCTCAATTTGTCTCAGCCTTGGCCAATGGGACCCACTACAGACTGCCCTTCGGCTTTTTGACATGTCCTCATCATTCTTTGAGCACTTCCTTTCTTTCTGGTATAAGATGTCCAGGCTTATCATATACTTTCTATGACAGGAATCTTTGTTTTGTTCATTAATGTATCCTAAATGTTTAAAATAGTAACTGGCACACAATAGACACTCAATAAGTGTTTGTTAAATGAGTGAATGAATGGAGGATCCCTGGCTAGGGAATATAGTGTAACATTTATGAAGTCTCCAGGCACAGTCTGAGTTGAGAAAATCCCCTGAAGAGACAGAAAGAGGAATTAAAGGGAGTTGCCCTGGTGGGAGGAGAAGTCTACATACAACTTCAGCCAGAGTCTAGGCAATCTCTTGTATCCTAAGGGCACACGTCTAAACCTCAGAATCATCTGACAGAAACGTTAGCCAGGGGCAAGTGCCTGAGAGATACTTCCTGAGAAGTGCTACCTGCCTGCACCCTTGACCTAATGTATATTTGTTTCCCCACTAAGGTCTGGAGGTATCTATGGGTAGTTTAGAGTGTGTGTGGGTAGGTCTGTAATTTTATGGGCTTCATAAAATTACCCCCCTTTTTTTTTCATTAGAAAAGTTGTAGGTTTACAGAACTACCCTATTATTAATACCTTGCTTTGGTGTGGTACATTTGTTACAACTGATAAAATCACATTTGAAAATTGTACTATTAAATATACTCCATGGTTTAACTTGGGGTTCAGGTTCACTATTTGTGTTTTGCAGTTCCACGGACTTTTAAAATTTTTATTCTAGTAACATATATATAACACAAGGGCCACACACTGTATTTGGCTATTTGTTTTTGTCTTTTATTATATAACAGATGGGGTAGATTTGAATTTCAGGGGAGTTCTGAGGATCTGTTTCTTATTGTGTATTTCCTTGGAAGAGATGCAGTGTAAGGCTGAATAACTGGAGGTACATTTCTTAGTGTGTGGTCGTGGGCGTGTCCCTGGGTGTGTGTGAAGATCCTGTTGAGGTGTGCTTCTTAGTCTATGTGTCCCTGAGGGAGCACACAAGTGGCAGGATGAAGGCCTGTGAGTGGCTGCATCTGGGTGTGTAGCGTACATTTTGGGTGGGTGAGTATGGGTGTGAATATCTCTGGTTGTGGGTCAGTTTGGGGGTAAGATTTTAATGATAGGAGAGTGTGGCTCTAGACAGGAGGGCTCCAGATGTCCTCTTCTGTCTTCTTCCTGAGAGACCAGCTCCCGAAGTCCCAGAAAGAGGCCTGGGTTTTGAGTTCCATTTATCCTGACCAGCCGAGGACCCTTGGTGTCCCTGGCAGCTAGATGGGGCTTAGCTCTGTACCTGGGGCCACACTCGGTTTCACTTACTTTAAACCCAGCCATACAGAAACACAATTGTGTTTTGTTTCACACCTTATATTTTCCTTCCATTTGATGCTCATAAATATTTCCCTCTTGCCTGTGTGACTGGGTTCCTGGTGAAGATGACTGAGATCATGTCGGGCAGGAATCTATAAAGGAGACAAGCCCAGCTTGTTGCTCACCTCCTGGCCTTCTCTGTCCCGTGCAAACACTCGGAGGTGCAAAGGCTCCCTCTTCTAGGGAGGGAGAGGGGCTATCTCTGATCCTCAACTACTCCCTCCCACAAACTCCCCTCACTGTTGTATGAGAGATGCTGGGTCAGAACACTAGGCAATGTAGGCTGGTATCTAATTGTACTGGCTCCGGAGCCACATGATTTGGATTCAAATCCTGGCTCTGCCACTCATCATATGTGTAACAGTGGGCATGTTTCTTAACCTCTCTGTGTCTCAGTTTCCTCATCTGTTAAGCAAGGGTAATTGTAGTATGACATTGTCCATTAGAAATATAATGTGAGCCACATCAATGTTTTTAATTTTTCTAGTAGTCACATTAAAAAAAGTAAAATGAACATTTGATATTAACTTTAATAATGTATTTTACTTAACACAATATATCCTAAATATTATAATTTCTGGTTGTAATAAAAAATCATAAATGAGACAATTTACATTCATTTATTTCTATATCAAGTCTTCAAAATTGGGTTTGCATCTTATACTTACAGCACATCTTGATTTGAACTCATATATTTATTGGAAATACTTTATTTTATAGTTATAAGGTTGGTGGTAATAGTCTGATGATATTATCTCATCTGTAACAAATGTTCCACCATGGAACCAAATGCACATGAGGTCTTGGGCCTCTTAATTGAATCCCAAGTTGGCAGCCACGATGAAGAAAGTAGCTGTAGAAGATGTCAACATTACTTATGAAGATCAACAGAAGATAAATATATTTGCATGATGTATGAGTAGAATCACAGAGCTAAAGGAAGAAGTAGAAATAAAAAAAGGAACAACTTCAAAATTTAGAAGATGCTTGCAATGGCATTACGCTGGCAGATGGCAACCTTTTAATGATACCTTATGGAATTGGTGATCTTTTCATTAGCCAGTCTCAAGAAGACATGCTAAACACAGTGAAGAAAAAAATGGCAAGAATTCGATGTCTTAAAATCCAGAGTGGATTCAGTTCAACAGGTGTTAGCAGATTTGAAAGATTAGTTATATGCAAAGTTGGGAGCAACATAATCCTTGAAGCTGATGAGAATTAAATGTTTTATAATGCATTTTAAATTTGTTTAATAAACTTGAATATTGTTTAAAGGGATAATTTCCCTTCTTCAAATGATTTGGAAAGCAAAACTTATTTTTTATAAGAATCATTTATTTAATGGAAACTTGTCTATTTTCACATATCTTGCTTATTTATTTTATTTTATTAGAAGACAGTATTAATCTATGTATTTTTAATTCAAACTTAATTTAAATTCAAAAATTAAAATAACAGAGAAAAGACAGCTCAACAAATTATGGAAGCATTACTCCTAAAATGTTCTGTCCAGACACTTTTATCTCATCTAATTCCAAAAAGAAACTGAACTTTCCTTCAGTGCTCAGAAAGATACACAGATCAATATAGATTAGTTAAATGACATAGTCAAGGTCTCCTTATTAATAAAAAAAATGAAGATGAGAAAAAATGCTTAATCATGTTCATTTCTCACAAAACCAAACCCCATATTCTTTTTTCTTTTGGACCTTTAGCATTAATATATTACCTTTTTGCTTGCTGCCAAAACATTACAATGTTGTTAACTATAGTCTGTAAATTACATTAGTTATATTTTCCCATGTATTACCACATTCTTAACATGTAGTAGAACATTCCTATATTTATATTATTAACCACAATCCTCATCTACTGCCAAGATCACTGTCATACACTACTTATATTATTCTCCAGCTGTCCTCCAACTAACATTAACCTCCCTAGACTGCTTGTTTCAGCCATAATCACATCCATAAATCAACAGTGTTTGTTACATTCATTATAATGTGTATCTGTCAAGTCCATCCATTACCACATATTTACAATTTACCTTATTGAACATTCTATACACATCCAGCATCGTCTCCCCCTTGTCAACCCTCATTCCATCTCCCATTAACCTACAATTCATTGTCCAACTCCATAAGTTTACTCATATTTAGTTCATATCAGTGAGACCATACAACATGCAGTCCTTTTGTGTCTGGCTTATTTCATCCAACATAATGTCCTCAAGATTCCTCCATGTTGTCATGTAAATTGTGAATAATGCTCCTATGAGCATTGGTCTGCAAATATCTGTTCACATCCTTGCTCTCAGTTCTTCTGAATATATTCCCAGTAGTGGGATGGCCAGATGATGTGGTAGTTCTATATTTAGTTTCCTGAGGAACCACAAAATTGTCTTCTACAGAGGCTGCACTATTTTACACTCCCACCAACAGTAAAAAAGTGTTCCTATTTCTTCACATCCTCTCCAGCACTTGTAGTTTTCTGCCTTTTGAATAATGGCCATTCTGTATGGTGTGAGGTGATATCTCATTGTTGTTTTAATCTGCATTTCCCTACTAGCTAGTGATATTGAGCATCTTTTCATGTCTTTTGGTCATTTGTATTTCCACTTTGGAAAAATGGCCTAATTTCGTGCCTGGCACTCTTGTAGTCACTAGGTACCCATAATCAGCTTATATGGTCCATTGTCCTAAGGGAATTCCCCAAGATGTGATCGATATTTTCTCTCTTTTCCTTTTTTCTAACTCCGTTCTTCAATAAACTACTCAATACAATTTTAGGCTCACTGAAGACCCAAAGTTTGAGCCCATAAAGAACTGTTGAAATAATTTCAGCTTGGATTAAAAAAAAATAATATAGGAATCCCTAAATGCTAGTTATTAAATATCAGTGTGACTTTGAAAAGGCTTCTAGCATAGTGCCTGTTACATAGCAGGTGCTGGGTAAGAAGTAATTTTTATTTAATTATAATAATTTTCACACCTGCGCAGTTAGTTTGTATTACCCAGAAGTAGGGAAATTGAAGCTAAGAGACAAGATGTGCCAAGGTCGCAGAGTAGCAAGTAGCGGGGTATTGTTTGTTACTGATAACCTAGGAAAGCTTCATGGCTGCAGATTGGCCTGGCATGTCCCAGGAAACAGGACAGACTCCAGGCAGATGAGAATGTGGACATGTGGGGAGTGGCTGTAGTGCCCATCTTTCAAAACCAGTGAGACATACGTTCACCAAAGCCAGAGAAAAGATGTTTCTCAGACAGGCAGCCATACACATTGCTGAGTGCTGGCACAGCACCTAAGAGAAGGGGAGAAAGCTGCAGATATTGAACCCTGGAAAGAAAGGCCCTGCTATAGCATGAAGTTTTCCCAGAGCCTTCTTCAACTCTGACCCGAGGTTGTCTTGCCACTTTTCTCTGCAGGAGGAGGGATGTGGGACATGCACATATACACACACCTGGGGTGGTTAATGGAATTAGCTTACACAGAGATGTGAACCCTGATCTGAAGTGCAAAACTTTAAAATTAAACATTGAAAAGTACAGTTCTGGGAAGACAATATTCTCCCACCTTGAGAAAGCCACAGGGATGGGGCAGATGTTACCCAAATGTTATGATCTCAAGCACTAAGGTGAGAAATGAGGAAGCTTGTTCATGGGTATGGTCTCTAGAGCAAACTGAGACACAGGGCAGTAAACAGTATTGGTCAAGGCACATTCTTCTCAGTTAGTGAGTCCAAGGCTAATAAGTGTGATGTTGAAATCCCTCTAGTTATCTAGGCGTCCTTTGGGGTTGAGCTTTGCCAACCTAGTGCCCTTTGTGTCAAAAAAGGGTGCATCTGCATTTTTCCTTCTAGCAGGATGTGTAGTGAGTCAAGTTGGAGCTTTAAAATCAGTCAAATTTGGTCTGAAATCTGGCCTCTCTCATGTGCAAACTCTGCAGTTTTAGCCAGGTTACCTAATGCCTCTAAGCCTGAGTTTCCTCATCTTTAAAATGAGATAATTTTGTGTGGTCAATGCGGCACTTATCTCCTAAGGTTGCTGTACAAATTGAGATACAATTCACATAACGGATTTAGTACAGTGTCCAGTCAAAGCTTAATACAGAATATCATTTTAAAATTAATTATTTATATCACTGCCAGATCATGATTGGATTTGTTCTCAGTCAGGAGAAAGGAGATAAGGAATCAGAGTAATTGAAGACTCACCATCATGCATTTGGGAGAAGAAGGGAAAGAGGAAAATCTTGTTTGATTTTTAATTCAAAAGAGGTGAATTATATCTCTTGATGGGAAAAACGTTTTTTTTTTAAGTGGAAAAAGTAATACAAAATGAAGTATATAATATGATTACAAATAGGTTAAAAATAAAATGTTCTCAAGCACCAAAAAGACATAAGGAGAAAATATTTGGAAACCACATATCTGATTAGGGTTTAATATCCAGAATATATAAAAAAATCCTCAACCCAACAACAAAAAGACAAACAATCTAATTTAAAAATGGGCAAAAGACTTGAATTGACATTTCTCCAAAGAAGATCTACAAATGACCAAAAAGCATTGCAAAGATGCTCAAAATCATTAGCCAAGAGGGAAATACAAATAAAACCCACAATAAAATACCATTTCACATACACTAAAATGGCTGCTATTTAAAAAAAAACCAGAAAATTTCAAGTTTTGGAGAGGTGTGGAGAAATAGGAACACTCATTCATTGCTGGTGGGAATGTAAAATGTGCAGCTGCTGTGGAAGCCAGTTTAGCAGTTCCTCAGAAAGTTAAGTATAGAATTACCATATGACCCACCAATCCCAGTTATGTACCTAAGAGAATTGAAAGCAGGGATTCAAACAGATACTTGCACACTAATGTTCAAAGCAGCATTATTCACGATTGCCAAAAGATGAAAGCAACCCAACTGATGAATGGCTAAGTAAAATGATGTATATACCCACAATAGAATATTATTCAGCCATAAAAAGGAATGAAGTTTTGATAGATCTAACAATGTGGATGAACCTTGAAGACTTCCTGTTGAGTGAAATAAGCCAGGTACAAAGGACACATATTGTATGATCTCACTGAAATAATTAGAATAAGCAAACTTATAAAAAGAGAATCTAGAATACAGGTTACCAAAGGATGGGGTGGGGTAGGGAATAGGGTGTTAAGGCTTAAAATATACAGTATTCATATTCGAAACAATGGAAAAGTTTTGGTATTGGATAGTGGTAATGGCAGCACGACATTGTGAATGTAACTATCAGCAATGAATTATATATCTGAATGTGATTAAAAGAGGAAATGTTATGTTCTGAGTAGGGACACAGATATTATGGGGCAGATGAAAGGAATTGTTTTGACTGCAGTTGAAGATATCCCTTGCTTTTGGGATGGGGCTGGCCCATCATCATTATTTTGTTAGTTGTCCAGGGCAAGCCCAAAGAACTGGAAAGCAGGAGTTGGCTGCAACTCTGCTGGGTTTCAGGGCTCAACCACATATGAAGATTTAAGTCCCTGATAACTATATTTCACAGAAACATTGAAAATTATAGTTCAAATAAAAGGAGTAGAAGAATCATGATTAAGGGAATTATTAATGAGTATGACTATGTTATATATGGGCAATAGATTTTCAAATATTCCCAGATAGGGCCCGTTGAGGGGATGTTGATTCATGAGGCTGTATGGCTTGCCTATAGTGTCCAGATGTCCCTAGAACCCTCGGGAGCACTTTTGTTTGAGGAATTATAACACTGAATTTTAATGGATTAAACTCCCCAAAAGAAACACAGATTGGCAGAATGTAAATAAAGGCATGCTCCAACTATGTTGTTTACAAGAGACTCAACTTAGACCCAAAGGCACAAAGGTTGAAATTGAAAGGTTTGAAAAAGATATTCCATGCAAATATTAACCAAGAAAGAGCTGGGATACTGGGGTAGCTATAATAATATTGGACAAAATAAACTTTAAGTCAAAAGCTGTTATGAGAGATGAAGAATGACCCTATGTTAAAGTGTTATACACCAAGTAGAAACAATAATCATAAATATTTATGCACCTAACCACAGTGCCCCAAAATACATGAGGGAGAAACTGGTAAAACTGAAATAATAAATTGACACCTCCACAATAACAATAGGAGACTTCAATACACCACTTTCACATATTGATAGAACATATAGACAAAAGATCAATAAGAGAACTTGAATAATATGACAAATTGAGTAGACCCAGGAGACATATACAGAACTTTTCACTCTCAAACAGCAGGATATACATTCTTCTCAAGTGCACATGGGTCTTTCTCCAGAATAGGCCATATTTATTGAGAACTAGTCTCAAAAAATTAAAAAAGATTTAAGTTATACAAAGCATTTTCTTTGACCATAATGGAATGAAGTTGGAAATGAAGAAGAGGCAGAGAATGGGAAAATCAACAAATATATGGAAGTTAAATAACACACTAAATAAATCAAGGGGTCAAAGAAGAAATTGCAAGGGAAATCAGTAAATATCTTGCAACAAATGAAAATGAGAACACAACATATCAAAACTTATGTGATTCAGCAAAGGAAGTGCTGAAAGGAAAATTTATACCCCTAAAATGCTTACATTAAAAAAGAAATAAGAGCTAAAATCAAATACCCAACTGTACACATGGAGGAACTAGAAAAAAAAAAACACAGCAAACTAATCCCAATGCAAGCAGAAGGAATGAAATAACAGATTAGAGAAGAAACAAAAGAAATTGAAAATAAAAAAATAGAATTAAAAAACCAAATGTTATTTCCTTGAAAAGATCAATAAAATTGCCCAAGCCCTAGCTAGATTGACAAAGAAAAAAGAAAGAAGACACAAATAAATAAAATCAGAAATGAGAAGGGAGACATTACTACTGACCCCATAAAAATAAAAAGGTTAATAAGAAGATACTTTGAACAACTGTTTGTCAACAAATTAGACAACCTATATCAAACGGGCAAATTCCTAGAAACACACAGACAACCTACATTGACTCTAGAAGAAATGGAAGACTTCAACAGACAATAACAAGTAAAGAGATTGAACTAGTCATCAAAAACCTCCCAATAAAGAAAAGCCCAAGACCAGATTCACAGGTGAATTGTACCAATCATTCAAAGAATTAACACTAATTCTGCTCAAATTCTTCCAAAAAAAATTGAAGACTAAGGATCACTACTTAACTCATTCTATGAACCCAACCTCACCCTAATTCAAAAGCGAGATAAAGATACCACAGGAAAAGAAAATTACAGACCAATTTCTCTAATGAATATAGATGCAAAAATCTTCAACAAAATACTTGTAAATGGAATCCAACTGCACATTAAAAAAATTATATACCATTATCAGATGGTTTTTATCCCAGGTATGCAAAGGTGGAAGAAAATCAATTAATGTAATATACCACATTAATAAAACAAAGGGGAAAATCACATGATCATCATGATTGATGGAGACAAGGCATTTGATTAAACCCAGCATCCTTTCTTGATGAAAACACTTAGAAAAATAGGAATAGAAGGAAAATTCCTCAACATGATAAAGGGCATATATGGAAAACCCACAGCTATCATCATCCTCAATGGTGAAAGACTGAAAGCTTTCCTCTAAGATATGGAAAGACAAGAATGCCCACTGTCACCATTGCTATTGAACATTGTATTGGAAGTTTTAGCCAGAGCAATTAGGAAGGAAAAAGAAATAAAAGGCATCCAAATTGGAAAGGAAGAAGTAAAATTTTAACTATTTGCAAATGACATTGTGCCATAAATAGAAAGTCTCAAAAAACTACAACCAAAGCTAATAGAGCTACTACACAAATTCAGCAAATTTCAGTATACAGTATCAACACACAAAAATTAGTGTTTATTTACACTGGAAATGAGCACTCTTAGAAGGAAAATCACAAAAAAATGTTCCATTTTCTTTTATCCTAAAAGAATAAAATATTTAGAAATAAATTTAACTAAGGATGTAAAGTTTTCTGTATACAGAAAACTACAAAACATTGCTAAAAGAAATCAAAGAAGACCTAAGTAAATGGAAGGGAATTCCATTTTCATGGATTGGAAGACTAAATATCATTAATATGTTAATTCTATCCCAAATGATTTCCAGATTCAATGCAATCCCAGTCAAAATTCCAACAGCCTATTTTGCAGAAATGGAAAAGCCAATTATAAATTTTATTTGGAAAGATAGGTGGCCTTGAGTAGCCAAAAACATCTTAAAAAAAAAAAAAAGAATGAGGTTGGAGGACTCACACTTCCTGACTTCAAAGCTTATTACAAAGCTACGGTGGTCAAAACCACGTGGTACTGGCACAAGAATAGATATATTGACCAATAAATTGAATTGTGAATTTAGAAATACACTCACATCTATGGCTACTTGATTTTTTTAAGTCTCTTTAACTAATGGTCCTGGGAATACTGGATATCCATTTGCAAAAGAATGAAAGATGACTCCATCTCACACCATATATAAAACTTTACTCAAAATGTATCAAAGACATAAATATAAGAACCAGGACTATAAAACTCCTAGAAGAAAATGTAGGGAAGCAGCTTCAGGATCTGGTGTTAGGGAATGGTTTGCTAGACTTTACACCCAAAGCATAAGCAATGAAAGAAAAAATACTCCTCAGAATTAAAAACTTTTGTGCATCAGAGGTGTTTGTCATGAAATTGAAAAGACAGCCTCCTTTGGGGGAGAAAATATTTGGAACCACAAATCTTATAAAGGTTTCATATCCAGAATATATATAAAACATCCTACAAGTCAACAATAAAAAATAAAAAGAGTGCAATTAAAAATGGGTATATGGAAGTGGGTGTGGCTCAATCAATAGAGCTCCCATTTACCATATGGGAGGCCCCGGGTTCGCTTCCCGGGGCCTCCTTGTGGGGGCAGGCCAGCCCGGGCGTCGCGGTGGGCTGATGCAGCAAGACCTCACAGCAAGGGGCCGATAAGCAGACACAGAAAAAACGCACAGCAGATGGACATAGCAAACACAAGCAGCAAGGAGGGGATAAATAAATAAATAAATGGAAAAAAAAATGGGTGTAGCCATTGGACAATTTGATGTAATTATGAATTCCAAAAATATAATTGGATCATGCTTGTAAACTGATCTGTTAATCTGGGCATGATTAAGTTATGATTAGGGCGTTGACTGGGCCACGTCAGTAGGGCGTTGAGCCCCACCCCTTGGTGAGTAGGGGAAGAAAATATAAAAGGCATCACAAACAACAGAGATGCAGCAGTTTTGAGAGCAGTTTTGATGTTGGAGTTTTGATGTTGGAGAGAAGGCCCCGGGATAGAGACAAGCCGTTCGCTGAGAGTTTACAGCTGGCCTTGAGGAGAGAAGCAAAGCCTAGAGAGCCTCATAGTCTACAGCTGACCTTGTGGAGGAAACAGAGACACTGAGCCCGGAGAGAAACACAGCCCTGGGAAGAGAGGAACCCAAAAAGCCTGAACCGTGGCGAATGTCTGCAGTTGTCTTTCTCCAACACGTGACAATGGACTTCGGTGAGGGAAAAAACTTATGCTTTATGGCCTGGTAACTGTGGACTTCTACCCCAAATAAACACCCTTTATAAAGACCAACCAATCTCTGATACATTGCATTAGCGCCCCTTTGGCTGACTAATACAATGGGCAAAAGACTTGAATAGACATTTCTCCAGAAAGGATATAAAATGGCTAAATGTTATATGAAAAGATGCTCAACATCACTACCTATTAGGGAAATGCTAATCAAAATAACAATGAGATATCATTTCACACCCACTAGAATGGCTACTATTCCAGAACAGAAAACTACAAGTGTTGGAGAGGATGTGGAGTTATAGGAACACTCATTCATTGCTGGTGGGAATGTAAGATGTTGTGGCAGCTGTGAAAGATAGTTTGGTAGTTCCTCAGGAAAGT
Source organism: Cabassous unicinctus (assembly GCA_029593785.1). Classification (NCBI taxonomy): domain Eukaryota; kingdom Metazoa; phylum Chordata; class Mammalia; order Cingulata; family Chlamyphoridae; genus Cabassous; species Cabassous unicinctus. The sequence goes on from JAQZBX010005762.1 coordinate 41,038, forward strand.
TAAGTATAGAATTACCATATGACCCAGAAAACCCAGAAGAATTGAAAGCAGGGACTTGAACAGATATTTCCATACCAATGTTCAACTGATGACTGGATAAACAAAGTGTGGTATCTACATATAATGGAATATTATTCAGCCATAAAAAGGAATGAAGTCCTGATGCATGAAACAACATGGATAAATCTTGAGGACATTAGGCTGAGTGCAATATGCCAGATATAGAGGGACAAATATTGTATGATCTCACTGAAATGAACTAATTATCATAAGCAACCTCATAGAGTTAGATTCTGGAATATAGGTTGGGGTAGAGAATGGGAAGTTGATATTAATTTGTACAGAATTTCTGTTTATGTTGATTTTAAAGGTTTGGAACTGGATGGTGGTGATGGTAGCACATTATTTTGAGTATAGTTAACAGCACAGAATTATATAGGTGAATATGGTTAATAGGGAATATTTATATCATATATATTACTAAAATAAAAATTAAAAGATAAAACTTGGGACTGTTTAACATAGTGAACCCTATTTTCTGCCCATGGTAGAACAATAGCACAAATATAGGAATGTTCTTTCATGAATTATAACAATAAATGGATAAGTGAATAAATAAAATCTTTTTTAAAAAGTAAAAAGAAACAGATGAAATTAATTTTAATATATTTTGTTTACCCAATATGTCTAAAATATAATTATTTCAACATGTAATCAGTATGAGACAGTGCAGTTCTATAAAGTCTACCTCCTTGGTACTTTGCATCCTCAGGCCCCTCCCACAGCTCCTCACTGCCCTCAAAGTAAATTCCAAAGTCCTTTACCATCTTACAGTCTAAGCCTTGTTGATTTTGCATCCCTTACGCTCACCATGGTACCCTTGCAAAGTGGTTTCTGCTATGTCAAAATGACCATTTATCACACAGATGAGGCTGTGGCATGCCTCCATACTTTCGCTTTCACAGGTTCTTCTGCCAGGAATGCCTCCCCAAGCACCTGTCTGCTTGACTGAATGGCTTTATCTAATACTAGTTAATGCTAAATTAATATTAGATTATGCTTGTTATTAGGAAACTATGATGTGCCTGGAACAAATACATTTCGTAAGCTGGTGGGGAAACTTTTTTCATTTATCTTATTTCTTCCTGTTCCAAATTATGGTACATATGTCCCTGATGATATATTGGATAATTTGGGACACTACAGAAACCTTTCTATGTTAATATCTATTATATTTTTACAGTCATCTTCAATTTATGGAAAAAGATTCCAGTGTCCCTTTTAAGATAGTGATAGAAGCTTTCCTTTTTAATATTCACTTATTAAGGCAAAGGAGATAAATAAAATAAATAAATTTGAACAAAACTTTGATAGTATAGTTTAAGAAATAGATCTGCATTCTCCAGTCCATCAGCCACTAGCCGTATATGGCTATTTAGCACTTGAAATGTGGCCAGTACAAATCGAAATGTGCTGAAATTGCAAAATAAACACCTGGTTTTGAAGATGTAGTAATAGGAAAACTAATGTAAAATATCTCTTTAATACCTTTAAAAATGTTGGTTAGATGTTGAAACGATAAGATTTTGTATCTATTTATTTAAATACAATATATTATTAAAAGTAATTTCATCTATTTCTGTTTACCTTTCTAACAGGTTACTAAAATTTTTAACATGATATATGTGGCTCATATTTTATTTTTATTAGTGCTACTCCAAAATACAGTGATTGATTGGATGTGGAGGGAAATAAGGAAGTCTAATATGACCCACAGGTATCATGTTGAGGTATCTTACAAGGTGAGACCGAGATGGAGGCAGAGGTGTAGAATTGGAGGAAGTTGATGATGGATGGTGCTTTTGAGGTGCATATGTTGATTTGTCCGTCTGTCCGTCCGTCCATCCATCCATCCATCCATTCAGCAGTCACTGAATGCTAATTTTACCTGAAGACTTAAATCTTTGCTATACAAAGTGTGGTCTATGGAACAACTTCATTGCCTGAGTACTCCTTAGTCTCGAAGACTCTTAGCACCCCTCCTCCAGGACCTACTGTATTGGAATCTGAATTTTAACAAAATCCACAGGTGATTTCTACATGGATTAAAGTTTGAGAAGTGCTGCTATAAATGTTACCAATACTGACAAGCATTGTCATAAAGATTGCAAGGAGTAAGGATAAAATGTGCTTGGCATACACAATGATAAAAAAAAAATGGTAGTGCTGGACTTTTCATTTTTTATTATTGTGGCTTCCAGAATTGGCATGGTTGGGACTAAGGTAGCTATTTGTTTGCAAGAATCATTTTTAATCATGGATATATTTGTTTTTCAGGGACTGTTCATAGAGGAATGCCTCTTCTGAAATACATTTGTGGATCAGAATTTCTAAATTATGAAGCAGTAACATTGACCCTCTCTCCTCTCTCTCTTCTCTCCAGGAGGACTTTTTTACCTGGACACCAGAGCCCTGCTAAGTCTGGTTACAACCACAGGAATTCTGGGTGTCCACCATGTGCTCACAGCTCAGCTTTCTGCAGAAGGGCTGTGCCCTGATGTGCCCATCTACCCGAGGAGACCCCCCAGGACAGGTTCACTGTCCAGAGTTGGGAACCTGAGTAACTCTTCTGTGGATGCCAAGAGGCAGCTGAACAAGGCAAAACTCATCAGAAGAGCAGCGTCCAGCCCCTCCTCAGGGTCACCTGTGAAGCCAGAGGGTCCTATGAGTTCCCAGATGCCCGGTGCCAGAAGCCAGGGATGGGACCCAGGAGGCTCCAGGCCCTGGGTGCCTCTCCTGCCCACTGCCCAGCCACTCTCTCCACACTTGGGGCTGGGGTACTGGCCAGGCTCCCAAACCAGGACCAGAGATAGTGAGTACTTGCTTTTTTAATTCTTTCAGTGAAAATTTCGTTGGTCATAAAGATGTTTTATTATCTTTGGTTCTTTCTTCATTGGCTTACTAGATGCTGAGACAGTGACTGATTCTGAGGGTTCAAAGCTACCCTCAGGGTACCTGGTTCAGCTCCTGCCTCATTTGTCACAACAAAACATGATGATCTGGAGGATGGGAGAAGTACAGGGTGTTCAGGCAAAGGACTAGGGTTAAGCGATTAGGACTCCTCTGCTAGTAACAAATCTAAGCTTCAAGAGAAGCAATGAGGAGTTAACCCTTCCTCTTCTCCCTCTTCCCTCTCCTCTCTCCCCTGCTTCTCCTCACCCCACCCCTCCTTCTCCCCCTGCTTCCTCCTTCCCTCTCCCTTCTTTCTTCTTTCCTTCCCTTTCTCCTCCTCTCCCCCCATTCCACTCCTTCCCCTCATTTTCTTCTCTCTTCCTTTTCTCCTCCTTCTCCCCTTTCACCTCTTCCTCCTTCTTCAATTATTTTAAAATTTGACAACCTTTTGTTTCTTGAGTCCTTCAGGTCATGGGCAAAGCCCCTTACACACATTCTGTCGCAGAAACTTTCAGGGTTTCTTTTACAGAGAAAGAAACAGAGGCTCAGGGAAGATAAGACTCCTGCCCAAGGCCACACAGTAAAAAAGCCATAGCGATAAGATTTATATCAGGAGAGCTGACCCCAGGGCTGAACTCTTCACATCTGCTGTGTTGGAAGGCACCATGGAGGCCACCCAGTGCCACCTTTTAATTAGGGTGAATAAATTGCCACTCAGGGAGTTACAGAGACTGGTCTAGGAATACCTCGTAAGTCATAGCAGCTCTGGGTGTCTGGACAGAGAGCCCTGTACCGTCCTAAACAGAGAGGGTCCTCATGGTGCATTGGGCAGGCCTAGCACCACCTGCCAGTTATAGGGAATGGGGGCTAGGCAGAGACCTGTGAGATAAACAGGAGTTAGCAATAAGAAGGGGTGAAGGATGGGGGAAAGAGCATCCCAGGCAGAGCGAACTACAAAGGAAAAGGTCCAGAGGCTGGACTGAGCTTAACACATCTAAAGCATGGAGGGAGGCCACCCTGGCTGGAGAAGAGTGGTCCAGGGAGAAAGTGGGAGGAAAGAGGGTCAAACACATGGGCCAGGGTCTGAGGCCTCTTGGGGGAGGTTGGATTTTATTCACATGTGGTTGGAAATCCTTGGAGGATTTAAGCATAGGAAGCTGCATAATCTAATTTGCCTGTGAGAGGAGAGGCAAGAAAGCAGGGAGGAGGCTGAGACAGACATTGAGCGAGAGGTGATGGTGGCCTGGACCAGGATGGTAGCTGCGGGGATGGAGAGAAGGGGTCAGATTCAAGGGGGGGAGGAGGGGGGAAGCTCACAATGAAGGATAGGTAACTCCCAAGCTGGCAGTGACCAGAGTTCCCTAGGGTAGAAAGTGTCCTCTGAATGAGCCCAAGTTGCCCCAAGACAGTGACCAAGATTTTGGGTTCCAATACCCAGCCCCAATTTGCTGGCAACATGGAGGAGATGTTCTTGCCCCTCTAATTATGGGGCTGTTGTAGGGCTGTTGCCACATCTGTGAGTGTCAGTCATTTCAGAGAAATAATGCAGGTAATGTACATTCCAAAGAGCCTGACTCAGAGGAGAGGAAGGAAGCACACAGGCTGCAGATACAGTTATTGTTATTGTCCTTAGAATTGTTCTCAATCTTCCTAAGAAAGTCTTGGAAAAATGGAAGCAGCCAGCAAAGGCCCAGCCTTTGTCCAAAGCATTGTGACTCCACAAACCCCACTCCTCACCCGATGCCCACCCACAACACACCCTTGCCCCTCCAGTCTACAGGGCTTGACAAAGCCTGGACAAACTCTCAGAAGCTCTGCTTCCCTCCAGGCCCGCACTGTCCATTAAGCAGCCACTGGCCACATGTGGCTACCATGCAATTGAAGTGTGGCCAGGGCTATGGAAGCACTAAAAGTTTAATTCTATCTAATTTCAATTGAATTAAATTTAAAAACTCATACTCTATTCAGTTATGGGAAAACTTTTAAGTACCTTTGTAAAATTGTGAATCGACATTTTCAACTGTAAATTTTATGAATTGTAAATAAAATATTTCTAACGAAATTTTAGCATCTGAATTGAGAATGGGTTGTGAGTATGAAATACACACGGGATTTCAAAGACTTGGTTCTAAAAAAAGAGTGTAAAATATCTCATTAATATTTTTTAAATGTTTATCAGAGGTGAAAGTGATAATATTTTGGATATGTTGTGTTATATAGAATCTATCAGGCATCAGCAAACTACAGCCTGTAGTCCACTATTGGATAGACTTTGAGCTAAGAATGGTATTTATATTTTTAAAAAATATTATTTATTTTATTTTTATAAAAGATACTTAGATTACATAAATGTTACATAAAAAATATAGGGAATTCCCATATGCCCCACTCCCCACACCTCCCACATTTTCCCACATTAGCAACATCATTCATTAGTGTGGTACATTCATTGCAATTGGTATTTACATTTTTAAAAGGGTTGTTTTAAAAAATATAATGGAGGAAATATGCAGCAGAGCTCATATGACCCACAAAATCTAAAATATTTACTATGGTCCTTTATAGAAAAAGTTTGTTGATCCCTGGAATTTATTATTAAAATTATTTTTACCTGTTTCTTCTTATTATTTTAATTTTTAATTTTTGATATAATTTCAAACTTACAGGATAATTACAAAAGTGATACAAAACCCATACAGAGAACTCCAACATACTTTCAACCCAGATTTACTAATTTTTAATGTTTTGCCATATTTATTATCACACTCCTTCTCTCTCAATCAATTTTCTAAACATCTGAGAGTAGGTTTCATATGTCATGTTCCTTGAACACTTTTTACTTCCATGTAAATTTCCTCAGAACCATCACCTCCTTCTTACTTTGTGTGGCTACTAGAAAATTTTATGTTTTATATATGCCTTGTATTGTATTTCTACAGGAAGTGCGACTCTAGGACTTTTCCAGGACAAATGTTTCCCCTCAGCCCTTGCTCATCTTTGCTCCTCAATGCTGTCCTTTTGTCAAAGTGGGGAGGGACAAGGTACCCACTGATTACTCCTGTTGGTCTCTGGCATTGGGTTTCCTGGGTTTGATTCCCAGGTGTTCTGCCCTTGTCTGTGGACAAATTGCTTAGCCTATTGGCCCTCAGCAACTTCATCTGGAAAATGTGGATAAAAGAGCAATGTGATGTGTTTGGAATTCTGTGAGCATTTAATGAGACAACACATGGCAAGTGCTTACACAGTGCCTGGCTCACAGAAAGCATAAGGAGGATGATGGCTTTTTAAGTCACCACCTCCCTAGGACAGGACGTAGTTTTTGTATATTTTAGGATAACCAGCACACCTTGCTCTGGTTTGATCTCTCCTGAACACCTCCAGCAGACCTTCCCAGCTGCTTCTATGGACACTTGGGAATAGCAGCCCATCAGACCAAGAGACCATGAAGACCAGTAGGGCATGACTGTCACTGGGCCAACTGTGAAAAAGGATGGCCTGAGTAGGGCATTTGTGCTGGACATTCTGGAATATATGTGTTAGGCCCCTCCTTTCCCCCTACTATTGTTTCCAGCTGAAAGGATGAAGTGGACCAGTCCTGATGGCACTAGCTTCATTCATTCACTCTCTTACTTGGCAAACATTTATTGAGCACCTGCTATGTGGTGGTGCCTGTGCTGGGCATAAAGAATGTACACAGTGAGCGAGATGGTCAAGGCCTCTGCTAGAAAACCAAGAAGATAAAAGTTGTGAAAATATAAACATGGAGCTGAGTGAGTGAGTGACGGGCAATGGCAACTTCAGATGGCCTCTCTCTGAGGAGGTGACTTTTGAGCAAAAAATGGAATGATGAGAAAGATCCTGCTGAGGGAATGTCTTTTCAGGAAGATGGAACAGCCCATGCAAAAGCTCCAAGGAGGGAATGTGTGTGGTATGTTTGAGGAGCTTTAAGATGGCCAGAGTGACTGGGACATTGTGAACAAGAAGGCGAGTCATCTGAGACAAGGTCAATGAGGTGGACAGGAGCTAGTCGTGTGGAGTCTTTGTATTAGTTATCTATTGCTGCATAACAAATTATCCCAAAACTTAAGGGTTTAAAAAATATCTCACACTTCCTGTGGGTCAGGAATCTAGGCACACTTTAGCTATTTGTTCTGCTTCAAGGTCTCTGGCAGGCTTCAATCAAGGTGTCAGTCATGGTTGCAGTCATTTCAAGGCTCACCTGGGGAATAATTTGCTTCTAAGTTTACTATTGACAGAATTCAGTGTCTCATGGCTATTTGATTAAGGACCTCAGTTCCTTGTTGGTTGTTGGTGAGAAGCCACCCTCTACTCCTTGCTGAGTGGTCCTCTACCATAACCTATTGTTTCATCAAAGCATGAAGCCAAGAAGGCAAGATGGAAGCCACAATCTTATGTAATGTAATCATGGAAGTGACATCCCATCACTTTTGCCACGTTCAGTTCATTAGAACCAAGTCATTAAATCCAGCCCACACTCGAGGGGAAGGGATTACTCAAGTGTGTAATTTTCAGGAGGTGGGGATCATTGGGGCCCACCTTTGGAAGCTGCTAACCACAGCCTTCTTAGCCAGAATGATAAGTTTGAACTGAGTTATGTTACATATGAACTTATGTAAGTTTGAACTTACATACATTATTTTGCTAGTCTGCCTCCAGCAGATAACATAGTCAAGGAATCTCAAATTGGAAGAAGGAAGAAAAATATGTAGACTGGGAGGTTAAAATTTGGACCAACAGAGGGAATTTATCATGATTAATCATGAGAGTTGTGATGTTCACATCTTCAAATCCCCTTTGCCATGCAAGTTATCACATTCAGTTTCCAGGGATTATTAGGATGTGGACATCTTTGGAGGACCATTACTCTGTCTACCATACCTGGGCCCACCACCTCTTGGATCTTACCTACTGTGTCTCCAGATTTTTTGCAGGCCTCTCCCCACCTACATGGTGTCCTTCTGCCCCAGCTCGCTCTAGTCTCTAAGCCTTGGCAGGCATTTCATCTGCCTGGGTGCCCTTCCTTTGTCTGGATGACGTTATTCACCCTTCAGGTCTCCACCCCAACCTGTCACCAAGCCCCAAAGCAGATTAAATCTCCTCACGGTGAGTCCCAACTGCACCTGTAAGTCACCTGTCATCACAGAGCCCTGTATGTTATTCTTTATTTATTGCCTGTCTTCTCTGGGTCACTCTAAACTCCCTATGGGCAGGGGCTATAATTCTTGTTTTCTGCTACACCCTCATAAATGGTGCAGTGCCTGGCACATGGCAGGCCCCGGGCAAGAATATGTCCGTTTGGATTGAGTTATCGTCCCCTCCCCTACCACCTAGCCACCTGCTTCCTTGTTTCTATGTATGGGGCTTCTATCCTAAGAGTCACCAAGACTTGCAATCACCTTTGCCTACACCCTTCATGGAATTTAGCAAATATGAGTAGAAGGCTTTACTGGG